>CABFOQ010024468.1:17546-28991 GCA_900660455.1 Gephyroberyx darwinii
GATTATTTCTGAGAATGTGTGTTGATGAGTGACTGTGTTAGTACAGCGTTTTTTGTTACAGCGTGTGTGTGTGTGTGTGTGTGTGTGTGTGTGTCAGTCCCATGTATATCCCCTCCTGCGCATTAGTCTAATCCCTTTTGATGTTTTCCACAGAACCGTTGACAATCTCAGTTTTTTTCTGCATTCCTCATCCTGGCATTCGCCTCCACCGCTGGCTTTAACCCTTCCTCACATTCAGAACACGAGGGTATTACTGTATTCTACCTACACTGGAAACTAAAGTGTAATTTCCTTTTTCACATGAATGCTTGCACTTAACAGCATTTATATTACAAATTAGCCTGTGAGAAGCCTGGCAGATTGCATATTGCATGCAGGTTTCATATTTGGAAGATATTTTGCGCAACACATTTTGGCATCTGGACATTTTTTTGAGGCATTTTCCAAAATGACCTCCATTTCCTAGCTTGAATGAACCCCCGTCTACAATTCTGCTAGTACATCGATTCTGGGGGGAACGAGGTGATAAAATGTTGCAGAAACTATGTGATCCAGATTCAGATCTTTGGTCTTAAAACAGGACCTTTTTTTCTGTGGTTCACAGTAGCATGTCATGTATCGATAGGTCACCTTTTTCTGTTGATAGCCGGTTTTGTCTTGAGGCTCTGCTGTTGTCATGGTCCCTGCCCCCGTCGTACTGTGTGTTGGCCATCGCTCCAGCCAAGCCAGCCTTGGGATACGTCTAGTGTAACATTGATTTGTCTGGACTGGACTGAAGTCACAGTTGTGGGTCAGCATGTTCCTTGTCCATCTTTTTACTCTCTCACACACACATGAATACACACACATCCAAATGTTCTCGCTCTCTCTGTCTCGCTACATTCCCCTTCTGCTCAATTAACTAATGTCTTGCCGTAGACTTAGTCCTCTTGTTATACAGATAGATATGACAATTGAGCTAAACATCCTTAAGTCAGATACATAATATCTACTCCAAGGGGAGGTGAAATGTAGCCTCCTACTGCCAAAGCTTGTTTACAGTTGAATTTTTCAAATTCAAATGCTGTTCTTGAGGTGCCCAGCAAAGTCAACTGGGGTTGCATAAGTATTAGTGATTCAAAGCAATCCATCATTTGACAGAAAAAGCCATCACAACTTGGCTCTGTTAGTGTGTGTGTGTGTCTAGATGCAATTGTTTTTGCATGCCTACATCCAGTGTTTGTGTGTGTGTGTGTGTGTGCATATTTTTTACAATTGTTTTCTCATTGTCACTATAGTGACAGCTCTATCAATGGGATACAGGAAGGCTCTTGAGATCCATTTTGCAATAAGTTCAGCAGCACTCCACTGTTTACTGTTGACTGTTTCCTTTTGACAGATCATTACTTTTACTAGCTTCTCTGCTCTTTGCTCCAAAAATGTCAAGGAAGTTATTAAGATTATCCCCATTGGGTACATGTCCTGAGAGTATAGCTAAAATGAAGTGTGTATTCTCTTCCCTGCAGGTGTTTCAGCCCAGCTCACTAACACCCGTCTGAGGAGGAACACGTCTGTGGGAACTCCCTTCTGGATGGCTCCGGAGGTACAGTACGCCATTCGCCTGGAAAAGCTCCCCTAGCCCTTCATTCTTTCCACTACATTAGCCTGGAGCAGATCCCAATGGGCCATGTTTAATAATCATCAGAGAATATTCTTGAAAAAAACTGAAAGGACAGCCTCCATCATTCTTTTTCCATCTTTAATCATGGCTCAATGCACCCTCTCGGCAGAAATGGATTACATTCAAAATTGCTAATTTTGTTCCATTATTTCACCATAACAAGCAACTGAAATCATGTCCCCTTGCCCGGTGCTTTGTATGATAGGTTCAAGGATGGGAATATTAGTGTAATAATATTTCTAATTCTATGTGTGACTGGATAAAGTGTTTGATCTTTATTCACCCTGGTCTTATTTTTGGCTCCCTGTACATTATTGAGCTTATTATACAACTACTTATCAAATACATGATCATTTGACATGAAATTTTGATTTGAAATGATTTAATTAAAAGCTAAAGTAATTTACAAACTTTCGACAAAACATAGTTCAGCAGAACTGTAACCATAGCAACATATGTAGCTAGCATCCACAGCTACACTGTAGCAGAACCGTAGCCATAGCAACGTAAACAAACCCAGTAAGATTGCTGTTCAACCTCTAACCAACAATCAAACGCTTTGTAATGTCTAAATAAATGAAAAGTGATATTGGGAAAATCTTCCGTATTGTTAACCTCGGCCAGCTGAGCGTTCATCTGCAGTAACCAAGGAGTAACGTTTTTCAGCACAAGGTTAATTGAATTAGTCCCGACTTCTTGACTGCATAGTGATGTGATTAGACGTAAAACAGCAGTCTGTTACTGGCCAATCAGACTTGAGTATTCAACAAAGCCGTCTAATAATTGGGGTCAGCATCTTTGCAGAATGCTACCTTGGATGTTAGAGGAAAGGGGGGTGGGTGAGAGCAGGTATGTCATTGGGGTTATCAAGTTGGAACTGTCTGTGTTTCATTGAATTGGACCCACAACACCTCCAGAAGGCTCAACATTGAGCGGTGGCATCCAATAACACCCCCGTCCACACCTCCTCTTAGATATAATGAAACTTTAATGATCTCTTGGGTAAACTAGGTGAACTCATACTCCTCTGGACTACAGCTACACCACCTCAACATTACACCTACACTAACTCTGAAAAGCATTGCCTCACCTCCCCTGATTCACCCCTCTTGGATTAACCTTGCAAATCAACTTGTCAAATAAAAAAAGCATAAATAAATAAAAAAGCTTTTACATCAAGTTTGCATGCTGTGCAAATCGATGTAGTGTATTAGAATATTACTGCATGACGTATTCTGCCAAGACTCGCAGATTTTCATCTGATTTGAATAAGATGCACGTTCATCAAGAACGTCCTAAGAGAGAACTTGGTCGAGGGAGACTCTCTTCCAACCTAGACAACTCTAGGTTCGGAGATCTATTGGATATCTATCTGGAAATCATGAGTGAGAATTGTTGGTAATGATTTAATAATATGACGAGAAAAGCTTTTTGATAGTCTTTTACTACAGAAGAGTCACTGAGGTTACTTGGAGTTGTGGGGTAAGTTCAGTGATGTTGGCATTGTATTATTATTATCGTTGGATCTGTTGTTTTTTTACTCGAGCTGTATGTAATGGTAATGCTTTGAGTGGTGATTATTTTAACCCTTTTAGGAGGAGATTTTAAGGCTGTGTTCAGTACATATTGGTATTTGACTTTTTGGATACTTATATAAGTAACTCAAAGTAAATGTTCTATGCAAAATGGTCGTCATGGGGACAGATTTAACAGATAGTTTCCTGTACAACGACTACAACTATGCCTATATGTATGTGTGTGTGTTGTAACGTTTCTGGGATCTGTTATTGGCAATCTGGTAATGGGTTTATGCCTGTTGTGGCAGATTGTGCATGTACATAAAGTACCTTACATGACTATTGAGAACTGGGAATGGATCTTTTATGTTATCAGATAATTGATATTGATTGAAGATATTTTACATTGAAGGTGTGTGTGTCTGCACATTTGCCTCCCACTCAGAGGAGATTCATATTGTTGATTGGGTACCGTGTTGCCCTGTGGATGTTGATGATAGACTGTGTGTGTGTGTGTGTGTATGAGCATGTGTATGTCCAGAGTTAGCTCTGATGAAAAGTGTCTGGCTATGCGAATGTGAATTTTAAATGGTGATTATCTGACCTCTTTTATAGCTGCTAGTTGGCTTTCAACTTAATATAACTGGCCCGTGTACCTGCCTTTGTAATTGTGATTTAGTTACTTCAAAGTCTTTTTCATGTTTCCATTATTTTGTCCTCGCTTTGTATGGTGCAGGTAATAGCATGTGAGCAGCAGCTGGACTCAACCTACGATGCTCGTTGTGATGTATGGTCCCTGGGCATCACCGCCATAGAGTTGGGAGATGGAGATCCGCCCCTCTCCGACCTCCACCCAATGAGAGCCCTTTTCAAAATACCCAGGTGAGCCTCCAACAGACCCTTGCGTGAAACAAAGGTCCTGGGCCGGACCCTCACAGATCATGTTCCTGTTGTGACAATTCACTTAATAAAAATGAAACACACAAGAATGAAAACAACTTTTTTTGTTTTATTTGTTTTATTTGTTGTTGTTTTTTAACAGATTTTTATGACCTGAATGCCACAAGCCTTTCATCTACAGTGCCATTAGGAGCTGGGTTATAGAGTAGTGCCAGCTGCTCTACCCACTTGTCCCACGCTGTGCTAATAGCTGTCAGCTTGTCTCCCGATTATCAAATCTGATGACCCTTGAGACAATATGAAAGGTCCCCAGAGACATGGTGGCTCAGAATAAGGCCCTGTGCTGTCTCTGCATCCCACAGGCTGGCTGTCGATTCATCTATAGACTTCTAGACCCCAGCCAGGACGAGGAGCCCCAAGTAATCACGTAAATGGGATTTGTCCAGCTCCCTCCAATTCTGCCTAAAAACATGTCTCCCTTCTAGGTTAGTCATTTCTTTTCTGAATTGAATCAGGAATGACCAGCTCAAAAGCAGACTTTATACCTGCCACACAAGTCACTGCCATCCTAGTGGCCCTGGCAGTGTGTTTATCATGTTTGCAGCATTTTTCAGTAGGAACGGAGGCCTCCAGCTGAGTTGGTCTGGCAGCGTGTTTTTGAAATACATAGTGTAGTTGATCATGGTGTATTGTGTTTCAGCGGGAGCACACTTGACTTTTTTATGTTTGTTCTGGTCCTGTTGAAAATATGCTATCACTTCCCAACAGACGAATAAAAACAAGTAAAGGTTTTATTCAGTGTTTATATGTATTTATATTTCCATTTCCATTACATCCCCATTCTGTTGGCAGAGTGCGAGGTAAAGCCGGGAATATGTACAGCGCTTGTTCTGCAGTCTAGAAAAAATTGCGATCTGCAGTTTTTCGATGCAACAATTTTCTTCTCTATACAAGCTGTCACCAGACAAAGTAGTCCTTTCATGCCAAATGGCTTTCTTTTGCTTGCAGGGGTTTAGCCATAACACTACTCCCCTGCTGGCCCTGATCCTATTTGTTCTGTGGGGGAGGCTGAGAGCGTAGGCACGCTTTTCTCATCTCTGTGTATTGTGGGCTGAAGGTGAAAAGTAATTGTTTATCGTCTCCTGATTCGGGTTTGAGAGCTGCATAAGCACTTATCATCACTGTCATCTGGAAGGCACAGCACTTTGTCCATCATTGCCCTGCAACAGTGTGCGCCCCCTCACACACACGTGGACACAAACACATGCACACACATTCCCTCATGCCTGATTTTACACCGATAAACATCTTTTCTCTCTCTCAAATACACACATGTAGACATGTACAAAATAAGCTAGCAGATACATACACACACACACACACTCAAACACACAGATATGCACACACATATATTTACATACTTGACACACATGCACACACACATACTGTACACACACACCATTCCTCTGTCATAGCTGTCCTGTGTGTTTTGCTCTGGGGTCGTGCACCACAGGAGCCATCACACATCTTTCTCAGAATCTATGTGACTGCTGCTACCAGAGCTTCAGGCTTTCTATTCACACTCCTCTCACTTCCCTCCTCTCACTATTCCAGGTTCAGTTATCAGGCCACACATGGAAAAGACATGCCAAAGGCATTAAACTACACTCTATCTTGTTTAACCTAGGTTGGCCTCAACAATAGCAAATAGAAACAGATAGTAGAGGACGCTACTCAATTTAATCATGTCATGGGAATCACTCATTTCAGTCTGTTTTTATCCATCAATATTGTGTTGTTTTATTTGTGTTGTTATCCAGTACGTTTTACCTACAGTGCCTTGCACTATTATTATTTTATAATAATATTATTATTATTACTATTCCACCCCCTTGACTTTTTGCACATTTTGTTGAGCCATTACGTTATTTCAACACACATTTATCTCTGATGTTTCATCTGAGTTCTATGCCATGCACTCTATTTTATCAAAGTGAAAACTAAATCATTGAATTTATGTGGAAGGAAATAGGAATAGGAAAAATAACAGAGAAATCAAGTTTGCAGAAGTATTCAACCCCTAGTAACAATGTTACTGGATGCTTGCCTTTGACTAGAAGCTAACATATTAGCCAAAAACTGCCTTCTTACCTTCAATGTTATCTGTGTAACCTTCAATCAAGTTGCTATATCCTTTCTGTAAGACGGCTCTTGGTATTTTGTTTGTTGGCCTTTTTTTCGAAAAGCACTTGCTGTTATATGTTTTCATTCCAGGATATTCAGTGCTTTTATTTAGTGCAAGATTGCACTTCTGGGCTGAATTTCCCAACCTAGCCTCGTTTTTGATATCAATTTTGAACCCTATTTTTCTGCAGCTCATTATGAAAGAACCTATAATATGCTTTGGTTTCTATGGGAGAATATCAACCAAGACAACTCTACTAGTGCTTAGTACTACCAAGCACTCATGTTGCAAACTAAAGACTGCAACAGTCCATTAGTGAAAATAAACATACTCTCTCTCCCTGGCTCCCTGTCTTTACAGAGAGAAAGAGGGGTTGGGATGCTAGGGCATAAGGGTATGCACAGAGTCAAATCCCAGCTCAAATGTCAGAAATACACTGTGGAGCAGGATAAAGGCTACAGGGCTCTCCTAAATACAAAACTATGCAGGTGTGTAAAGGGTGAAGCTCCCTCTTTATGAGGGGATTAAGTTTCACATTTGCATTGCATACAGCGGGAAGTGAATTCATAGCAGGACACATTGGGTAAATACAGACTTTACCTGAGAAAGAGATGTATGAACTGGATATTATGTTTGTGCCCAAGCCATTAGACATTCTGAATAGGTGTATACTTTAGACAGCTAATGTGCGTTGTCCTCACAGGACCCTGTTTGTCTTCTGGATAAGAAAACATGTTAATAGATGGCACATTAGCAGAACAGACTCCATTTAAATGTCTGATGCATTCACTGTCTATATGGGGTGTGAAGTGTGATAAACAGGAGATGTATGCCCTCTCATTAGACCAATTAATCGCTGTCAGGGGCGATGTGAAAAAGGCCCCAATGCATTAGCAGGTAGTATTGACTCTTCAGCCGCTTGCCAAGCCCCCTCTTGTAAAAAGGTACTTAAAGCAGGAGTGGGAATTACAGGAAATTAGCACTATTGTTCCTCAGATGTGGGACCTTGTTACCCTTGACCCCCTAACGTAGTTTGTCTGTCTGAATTGGCTTTCCCAAGGAGATACCTTATGGCCAGCGTGAAGCTCTGGCTATTGAGAGTTAGACTGTGGAGTAAAACGATAAAAACATATGTGCCATAGTGCTGTCATAAATTGCGCTGTGTGATATCCAGTGTTACTGACAACTGCTTTTTTCTTGGTCAGAGAGTCGGCGATATCAATGCCACACAGTTGCACAGATGGAGGGCTGTTTGTTATTGTTATTGGAGTGCAGAACCGTAGCAGAAACGTCTCTGGACATCTCGGATGAAGAATAGCTCCAGTGTTAAGATTTCACTCCATCATCCCACTCTAAGCGCCGGCCTTTCTTCTCCCCCCCCGTCTGTGCAATTCCCATCTCATCTTATCTTTCCATTTATCTTTTCCATTTCTTCCCTAACAGAAATCCTCCCCCTACTCTGCACCAGCCGGAGCTGTGGTCAGACGACTTTAATGACTTCATCTGCAAGTGAGTGTGGAGGTTGTGTTATGGGTTGCTATTACTATGCACAATGTCAACAATGCCTCATTGATTGGACTGACACTGTATACAATTATATTGACTTTTGTTAGGTGAATGATGAATCCACACACACTTTGTATATATATCCAAGGCATTCACTGCTGTCCTCCCATTTCATTTATGCCAACTAAGACTTCCACCTTTCCCTCACAAACCTGCAGATGTCTGATTAAGGATTTTGAGCTGAGGCCAAATGTACTAGACCTGCTCCAGCATGTGTTCATCAAACAGATTGTCGGCAGAGAGAAGGTCCTTCAGAAACAGCTGATGGAACTCATTGATCTCAACCAGCAAATAGGAATCATTGAAAAAACAAGGTACCACCTGAACTGGATTTGATGGCCAACGCTAGAGAGGAATGCCACTGTGTGCTTCCTTCATGGAGTCCAGCGTGGAACAATGTCACAAATTTTCATGTATATTCTTGTTAAGGTAGTTGTAGTAGTAGTTATAATAGTAGGAATGGGATGTTTTGATACCACATTAACACCAAAAGTTATTGTCCTCCTGTATTATTATTTGTCTAGCTGCATGAGCAATGAAGACTCACATACCATAAAGTGCCTGATAGTCTCTATTATAGACCCCTGGGAATAAGTTAAAGCTTGCAAGACTTCCTGTCAGTGGGTTTAATACGGCAGGCAGGCTTAACTCTGTGTCTGGATGCAGACAGTAATCCAAATTAGTCTCCCTGTTGGATGTTTTACAAGCCCTGTCACCTTCACATAAACAACAGCTCAATACTGCAGTATGTACAGTGTGTGTCAAATGAGTCAAAATGTCGGCCAGAGGTACCGGATCCCCCTTTTGAAAATGTGTATTGCAGGTACCCCTTTTGACAGCGCCGTTTATGAACTGTTGATGTTATTTCTGTCATTTAAGCCATCATGGAAAGACAGACAGAAGCACAGACAGTAATGACAGGTAACGGATGCCCACGCCCCTTTGTGCCACAGTAGGAATAGATGATAACTGGCTTCTTTAGTCCAATCAGAGCTCTCGCTGTAGTTGTGATCGCACATGTATTTGCAATCAACTACATGGAGTGGTTCTAGATTGTTTTCACGCTACAACTCTGCCATCATTTAACATGTTGTCTCCATTGTTGTCTGTCTTATCAGTCATTTTGTTGTTGCTCGTTCCTCTGTCTGCTGTACCTTGTCTTTTCACAATGTCCTAACATTTGATGTAGTATAACCAGGGCAGGTCAACTGATAAATATTTGGCTGTGGCTGTTATATTTGTATGTATGTTACACTGCCAGCCACGGCCAAATCAAAGTAGAGCTACTTATTTTGGCATCATATATATATATATATATATATAGGCATAGGATTTCATGATATTACTTTAAAATCCAGTTCTTCATGCTAAAGCTTTGCATTCCTAAAAATGCAAAAAGCTGGTTATTTTGTTTGCACCAATAAATTAATAAATACTGCTTGTGCCATTGCCATGTTGAAACATTTTGGTAGTTCCAGTCTTTAATTTCAAATGGTATTTAAGCAGGTAGACCCAAGTCACAGCAGGTAGACCCAAGACCCAATCTTTGTTGGCAGTAGGATTCAGATGTGTTGTCCCACCATTGCTGGACATGCTAGAAATAGACAAGATGCTTATAGATGGTGGACTCCTGGGCCAAATATAAAATCCAAGAATGGCCAGTCAATACTTGTGTCCTTTTGGAGAAAGGTCTTCTCAACTTGTCATGGAAGCGAGCTCAGAAAGGCATCCTGACCGTTTGAGATGGGATGTGTGCTTCACGTCACACATGTGATTAAGATGCACAGCTGTTCATTTTCCCATCTGTTTTTCAACCAGCTCTGTACTATACATTATAGCACTGGCTGTGATGCATCGTTCTCGCAATGAATCTTGGGGCTTCCAATTCGTTCTCATGGGCCAAGTCACCATCCACTGCATCCTCAGCTGGCTCCCAGGATATTTATCCGTCCTCCATCTTTAGATTCTTTTGTTTTGGAATCGTGCCTCAGCCGTTAGATATTACGTAAAACACACCATGGAGGACAAGAACACAAATTGAGAAAGGGCCCTGGTGTACCTTTTTTCCCACAATGCAAAGTATCCAAAAATAAACATCCACTATTTTATCGTGAAGAACCAGAATTTCTGCACGCGCAATAGATTTTTGGAGCGGTCAGGATGTCATTAGTCTGAATGACATCATTCCAGGAGGCTGCCATTTTAAATTACCTTGTCTGTTGGTCCAGCGAGGCGTAGAAAGGAAAGATGCTCAGTTCCTTTGTGGTGCCCAGTGAGGCTATATAGGAAGGAGAAATGCACCTGGAACGAGGCTCAGGCAGATGAAGGTCAGTTAAGATCTGGTTGAACTTTATTGCAGTCTGCTTCAGGCTGTCTTCACCTGGCGCATTTAGCCCAGTCCCAGACAGGCCAGAGAAGGGAGGCAGGAGAGAGGGAACTGCATACTGATAGGAGTATTTTGATTACATTTACACATTTACATTCATCCTGTTGAAGGTTTGATTATATTTAGGCTATTTTGAGTTTGTTTGAAGAGAGATTTGCAGAGATTTAAATGTCTCAGCAAATACCTTTAGCAACACCACTCATCGCCATCCTTCCTCTACCCATAGGTGGCTCATATGGTTGCTTTATTTAATTTATATATTCATGTACAAACATTGGTGGAGACTTTTTGTTGTGCATCCTGTGAATTCTAGGCATGAGCGCATCCACACTAAAAGAGGCAGCCACATGAAGACACAGAATTCCCCAGATGAGGTGGACGACCTCGCCACCCTAGAAGTTCTAGATGAGGTAAGAAAGTCAAGATTAGCCAGTCATATAGATAGGGACCAGCCCAAAATATGTTGGTTAGTTATCATAGGTTGGAGATGTTATGATTGATATTTTGTTATGTAAGGCAAACATCTGCTAACTAGAGCATCCAGCATAATTTTTCCCAAGCCCCCGCGTTGGTCGAATGAATGAATGAACAATGTGAGAAAACCTTTGGTCCAAATTACATTTAGAGCAATTCATCAAAACTGAGCGCTCCATAGACATATTGAATGATACAGCCAGCCAGCGGATATTTCCACCCATCCTTCAAGATGTGCTGCGTGAGGGAGGCAGTTCTGCCCTGCTGTTGTTGATGTACCCGTCTGGGCAGTGGGAAGACAGGGGAATTAATTACCAAACGACATGAAGATAATACATTGATGTTGCAGTCCTCACAGGCCTTGACCTGAGGCGAGACATAAGCTAAAATACCCTGGTTGAAATAATAATGATTCTTCTTCAGTTTCTCTTGTGATATGACTGTGATCTAGTTATTAGTTTGTCGCTTGTTTGCATGGAAACAAATAAAATACATGAAATATTATGTCTGGAGAGTGAATTATGTTTGTTTGATTGTTATTTTTTCTCAGAACTCAGTTACAGATCAACTTCAGAGTCGCTATGGAAGGAACCAAATATATACGTACGTTGGCGACATCCTCATCGCTGTCAATCCTTTCCATAAGATGGAGATATACACTCCGCAGGTCTGTATGTGTGTTTGTTTGTGTGTGTGTGTGTGTGTGTGTGTGTGTGTGTGTGTGTGTGTGTGTGCTTCTGTGTGTTTCTGCGTGTGG
>CABFOQ010024468.1:29031-50065 GCA_900660455.1 Gephyroberyx darwinii
TTAGTGCCTCCGCAGTCTCTTAGAGTCTGCTGCATCCCATATAGTCTCACCTACACACACACACACACACACACACTGCCACTGTTTTTCTTCCATACTTCACTGGCTCTATATTCCTATCAATCATCAACTTGTTGTTTTTTTTGCTTGAGGTATGTAGCTATTTTTCTGAGCAAAGATATAATATATTGTATGGTCACACTATGCTCTGGGAAACGTTCTGTACATGAGTTTGGTAATGTTTTTTTTATTTGTGCATAACAATGTCAATACAATTTGTTTTGGGATTAGCAAATTCACAAATTCATTCTTAATGTTATTAATTTGGTGATTTTAATGGAGAGTACAACATAATAACTACACAAGTTCTTCAAAGTATCCACTGTCTTTTTTTTTTATCTCTTCACAGTACACTAAAATGTATTTAGGAGATAAGCGTACTGCAAACCCACCACACATCTTTGCTGTGGCTGATATTGCCTACCAGTCCATGGTGTCATACAATGCAGACCAGGTAATGTGATAAGTTTCATTAAGTATTGATCTTGTTATTGGGGCATACTGAGAGTCAAAGAGTTGCATTTAACCAAACTTGTTTTGATACTGTTGTAGTATTGTCCTTTTTACAGCACTGTAATTCCAATAACATTGTTATTATTATTATTATTATTATTATTATTAGTAGTAGTAGTAGTAGTAGTAGTAGCAGCTGCAGTATTAGTAGCAGTAGCAGTATTAGCAGTTGTAGTAGCAGTAGTAATAGTAGTAGTAGTAGTATTAGCAGTAGTAGCAGCTGTTGTCATAGTCATAGTAGTACTAACAGTAGTAGTAGGAACAGGATTAGTGGTAGTTTTAGTAGTAGTTTCAGTTTCAAGTTTATTGTCACATACTAGATAACAACGCAAACATCATTACCAGCAGTGAAATTCTTGTCCTCTGGGTCAACTCAACTTAACACAATAGTTAAAAACAAAAAAAAGGTAAATAAGTAAAAAAAATTGTAGTAGCAGGAGGAGGAGGATGACTGTATGATTGGATAGTATCATTCGTGTACTGCTACTATCCTGTACTACTCTTATTATGTGCTTGAGATTATGAACACCATAACTAAACACTATCTCGGTAACTTCCTGTGCACAGTGCATCGTGATCAGTGGGGAGAGTGGAGCAGGGAAGACGGAGAGTGCTCATCTGTTGGTGCAGCAGCTGACCGTTCTTGGGAAGGTGAGTCATAAACCTCCATAAATGCAACATGGCATTAAAGTGTTCTCACTATTTGAAATCCAGAAAGGGATATTTATGACTGTGAAGAAATTAGAAACTGCTTCACGAGGTAGCTTGCTTGTGTGGAAGCATTTCAGAATGTAGTGGGTCGATTACAGTTTCGATCCCTACAACATTCACGCGTCCTATGGAAGTGTTCCTGAACAAGACACTGGGCCCCCGCCTGCTCACTGTGGATAAGGGTGTCATCTCAATGCCTAAAATGTAAAGTCAAGGCAATCTGATCATCCTCTGATCAGTTGGTTTGAGGCCCCAGCTGGAGCCAAAGAAAATCATGATTATTGGACTTTGAATGAATGGGGGAATGAAATAAACAACAGCAATGGCACTTCTGATATTACCGATAGGAATAGAATAGCAGGAGGGAGAAATATATTCATATTTTGTTTTATTATCTTTCGAATGATTCATTCAGGCCAATAATCGGACACTCCAGGAGAAGATCCTGCTGGTCAACAACTTGGTGGAGGCATTCGGGAACGCCTGCACTGTCATCAATGACAACTCCAGCCGCTTCGGCAAGCACCTGGAGATGAAGTTCACCTGCGGAGGAACTGTGGTGGGAGCGCAGATATCTGAGTACCTGCTAGAGAAATCCAGAGTCATCCACCAGGCTCCGTAAATAGCATGCTTTCTTTCCTTCTGCCTTTTCTTTTTGTTAAATAAAGTCCTCATACGACTGTGGCATTACTATGTGATTATAACACTGTTATGACCTTCATTTGACATTGACATTCATAGAAATGTAAATGGTGTGTCCCTAGGCGTTTTCTGAAAGGATATTGCCACAGGGGTTATTTTCTCAGCCTGCTGGCCAGGAATCAGTGTGTAATAGACTCTGTCTCTCTTTCACTATCTCTCTCTTCCTTTCTCCTCTCCTTCTCACAGTCCTCCGTCTGAAGCAGGTGGCATTTGCCTTCAACCTGCAATTCAGTCAATCTATCTTTTTTTTATCGTGTGTCTGGAGAGCACACAGGGTCAAGTGGAAGGGCTAGCTTATTTCCTGTTTGATCAAAGATTGCGGTCCTGCAAGTGTCCTTATTGGAACTTCAAAGGCAGACTAGAGTATTGCATTAGAAGACAGACTCGAAGGGCAGAGGGTTTGAATTGGCTGCGAGCGTTGTGTGTAGCTACACTTTCCTTAAGGCTGTTATTGAATTTCACTTCTGGAGGGATATCTGACAGGGAGAAGCCATGTTTTTGCAGAAATTATGTTATGAACATGCCCTGACATTTTGAGTTCTTTTGCATGTCTGGCGAAGCAGGTTTCAGTGAATTAGCAACATCGGTGTTAGCTATCAAATGTCTTGTACTTTTAAGATTTGAATTATAGAGCCATAAAGCCTTTACATGTCTTCACAGAGGGGAGAGGAACTTCCACATCTTCTGCTACGTTTACGCCGGTCTGGCTGACAGGAAGAAACTAGCCCACTACAAGCTCTCAGACAGCAAAACTCCTAAGTAGGTTTGACATTCCTTACCCTTCGCTTAAACACTGTTATTTCCCACTCACACAGTGAACCCCCTTCTTCCCCAGAACCCAATCCTGATCTTATTTGTGTTTCTTTTTGACCTGCAGGTATCTGTGTAACGAGCACATTAAATTAGGGCCTGACATAGTGAGCAACGCCTTTTACAAGGAGCAGTTTGATGCAGTGGAGCAGTGTTTCAAAGTCATTGGATTTACCCTGGAGGTACAGACCACTGCGTTAATTACTGGCCGCAACGCTGAAAGAGGCCTACCCACAAGGTTCAGCATAACCTTGATACTGGTGAATGAATGCCAGTACTGTGACGTCTTTTTCCTCTGATTTTCTCTTGATGAAGTTTGAGTTTCTGTAGGTGGCGCTCTTTTCTTTGTCTGTTCAGTCACGGCGGCTATCGCTGCTCATGCTAACTACACAGTTCTTCTTCTGTTTATTCCAACACAAACCGCTGTTGCTGCTAAATGTAAAATTCATCACTTCCTGTGCACCAGAGGATTTTTCCCTGTAAAGACCAACCTGACACAGGGTGTTTAGAACGGAAACTGGTATAGATTCAATCACTGTTGAGTTATATCAATTTGTGATAGAGAGTTGCAAAACGGACATTTATTTCTTTGAAAATATCACAGATTATAACTTTAAATTCCCATACTGATAAATCAATTGATAAGCACTAGCCTGTCACATTACGTTTCCTGCCCTCCTGGATTTGCTACAGTTCATTCCTGTCTGTCTTTTCAACAGGAACTGGGCAGTGTGTACAGCACTCTGGCTGCCATCCTCAACTCAGGCGACATAGAGTTTTCTCCAGTTGCCTCAGAGCACCAAACGGACAAGAGCGACATCGCCAACATTTCTGTCCTGGAGAACGGTGAGACACGGTTACTCTGGATTCTTCTGTTGTTCTCCATTGCTTCTGCAGAGAGTTCAAGGTGGACTAGGCTGCAATCTAGATAAATGCAAGGACAAAGTGTATCTAAATGAACTATGCATTGGTATAGACATGCTATTATTATTACTATTATTACTTTATTTGGGGGGATTGTCATTTGAGAACATTTTCAATAGACCCAGTTAACAAACTACCATAACACAGCAGGGCATTGTTGTCCTCTGTTATTATGCTTTCTTAATATGAATGTTCTGCCTGGTAGTTTACAGAGCTGTCTAGCTGTCGGGTTTATCTGTTAGATATGATGGATGAGCAGGAGAGCACTAGTGTTAGACCAGATGATGCTAGACTTTCTTCTCTTATCGTATTTTACTGGCTGCGAATGCAGAACAAGCAACATCATTTTCATGAATAATGAATTACTTGTTTTCCGGTTGTTTGTCAAAGTGGGACTCTGCATATTTGTCTCGCTGTTTGTGTATTTAGGCTCCGATCATCTGCTGAATAATAGCTACACATTAATCATTAAGTGATTTTCTTTCAACACATGCATGTTCCTTTTTTTTTTGTATCACATTCTGTTCGTGTTACCCCCTTCCCTGGGTCGAAAATGCACATTTCCACACCTTGCACATATGCCCCTGCATGTTTGGACATTTAAAGTTTCATCTCATCTCACCACTCTTCTCACGTCCCCTCAGTGGCGTCACTGCTGTGTATCCGCTCAGATGAGCTCCAGGAAGCCTTGACCTCTCACTGCGTGGTGGCCCGTGGAGAGACCATCGTCAGGCCCAACACCGTGGAAAAAGCGGCGGAGGTGAGGGACGCCATGGGCAAGGCTTTGTACGGCCGTCTCTTCAGCTGGATTGTCAACCGCATCAACACCCTGCTCCGGCCCGACAGCCATCTAGGGTGAGATGAGGAAGAGAGGTGTGGTGTGAACGAGGTCATCAGGCAGAGTTCCTACACTCGTCTGAAAAGTGTGAAAAAATTTGGAAAATGCATTTGATAATAACCAGCTTTTGAAAGCTATGGAATTTGTACAAAACATGAGGAAAGCTAATGTTTGGTCCTGATACACATGACTACACATCGTACGTCGTTGTGGACGCCTCGTCATTTCACACAATCATTTCAAGCAATCATCATTATTGTTCACTAACCAAAATTTCCAATCTTGTCGAAATGGGAAATGATCTCAGTTAGTCCCACATAGTATCTGTGTTATTATTAGACCTCTTTCTGTTATTGTAGTACTTCTCTGACCTTTCACTCTTTCTCTCACCACCAGAGAGGATGACAAGGGCTTGAACATCGGCATCCTGGACATCTTTGGTTTTGAGAACTTCAAGAAGAACTCTTTCGAGCAGCTTTGCATCAACATAGCCAATGAGCAGATCCAATTTTACTTCAATCAACACATATTTGCATGGGAACAGGTGCGATACAGCTGCCAGTGTCTAACCAACCTATCACCAAAATCATATGAATACATTTTGAGTGCTTGAATATCTCCTGGAAAGTATTTCCTATGCACTTTTCACCTTGGTAGTGCCTCATTTCCATCTAAATGGTGATAACATGTCATCGTTTGTCACCTCGCTTTAAGAGAGTTGGCAAGGGTAAAATATGCTGCTGTCTTTATTTACGGGAGAGTGGGGGTAACGCGATTCTCCCGTTATATAGTCTCGTGGGTGTGTTTTGCCTTGGGGGCAGAGAATGGTTTGCTAATGTTAAATGATTTAGTCTCACCCATGGATAGGCGCTATAAATCATCCCCAACGAGGGTCAATTAGGAGTTGAAGACAGTTAGTGTAGGACTTAAGCTCACTCTAGGGCACTGTTGGCAATAGGCCCAGAAATATAGTTGTCCTATACGGCACCATATATGCAGTGCATGAGGGGGTTGTAGTGTGTTATGTGATTTATATCCATTACATAACCTGATATAATCCAACTGTGGTAGATGGATATGGGTAATGTGGCTCTTCAAACTGCCTAGAGTTTATTCTACATAGTTGGACATGAAGAGGGCAGTGGGCGAGAGTGATATACCAGAGTTCCTATGTTTTAGGAGCTTATCCTTCTGGATTTTTCTCATTTTTAACTGGATCTCTTCTGTAGTTCTGCCTGTGAGTGTACTATTTCAGCATTGTTGGCCAGCCAGAACAAAGCAGATATGAAGTAACATCTCTTAAAGATGCTTCAAACAATTATGGATTTATCTGTATTTATTCCTTTACATCTACCTGTACGTGTTGGTTGCATGTTGGGCCTGTCTATCTGCATTTTACCCATGCTGATTTCGCTATATGGTTTGTCTACGTTAGTGTGTGCAGTTCATGCTAGCATAAGCATGTTGTTTTTGTTTTTTTGTTCCCATTTTGCTCTTTTCCTCCAGGAATAGAAATCTGTGTCTCCGGTAATGTTGCTGACTCACACTAGGACCTTTCAAAGTCAGTCAACCTGATTCGATCAGGTTAGCTCAAGGGGAGTAGTATTCTCACTCTGCCTTCAAGCCCAGAGGTAGCTTAAGGGAGGGCTTATTTTAATGATTATTTCTATTATTAAGTTATTTTAAGACTTTTGAATGTTCAACTGTGAATGACACCAAGAGAATAGAACTAAGAGTATCGTCATAAAATAGCAAAATCTGTTCAGCCACGGTGGCTATTGCTACCATGTTCTTCTTCTATTTATTCCAAACATATGCTGCTGCCGGCAAATATAAAATGCATAATTTCCTGTGTGGCAGAGGATTTTCCCCAGGAAAGACGTAACTGACTCATGATTGGAACAGCCTGATAGCTGTCATGAACTGCTATAGGTTGAATCACTCTTGTATTGTGTCAATCGGCAATAGCAAAACAGACATTTACTTACATCAGACAGATGATTAAAAAAAACCATTTCTTAATTCACTGTCCCTCCCACTGCTGTACAGGATGAGTACCTCAATGAAGAGGTGGATGCTCGGATGATTGAGTATGAGGACAACCGGCCCCTCCTGGACCTCTTCCTGCAGAAGCCTATGGGGATGCTCTCTCTGCTGGACGAGGAGAGCCGTTTCCCACAGGCCACCGACCAGACCCTTGTAGGTCAGTCCCTTCAACTATTACAGGAGGAAATCTGTTTTAGGGGTGGATTTTCACTTTTTCTAACCCTTATTTGTCCAAGGAAAGCTTGACTGAGCATGCAGTAACACCCTTCTTCACACTCACACAGTCACGCACATTCACACCAGGGAGCTACCCAGTACAACCACACACCTTTTACTGTTGGCCGCTTTACAGCCCCACTTACCTGAAACAATTGGGGATTAAGTGCCTGAAAGAGGAGATCAGAATCTGATACTGATACAGATGTACGTGTTCACATCTAAATGAGCAGGTCAGAACAAGAAAATGCACTGTCAACTACAGAGAATCATCTTGGATGCTTCCAAACTCATCGTCTTCTCCAATTCTATATAGAGCTGCTGGAGTTGTATAGCAACATAACACCCAAGTCTCCTCCCTTCTTTCTACCAGACAGAAGTGAATGTGCCATAGAGCATCGGAATAACATCCCAACCTGTCCATGTAGGCCCCACGTGGGTTAGTGATGGCCTGGTACTTACAACCCAAATGGGGTCCATATTAATTTGTCCATGGGCTCCATATAGGCCCCGTGTGTGTCTGCCCACGTGTGGGGCCAAGGTGGGCTATAAGTGGGACCCATATTAGCAACCATCATTTAAATAGGGCCCATGCGGGACCCACACATAGACCAGAGCAGGGCTTAAATGGGTAGCCCAAAAAGCCCACCCGAAGCTCACGCCCAGTTAAAACCCATATAACCCATGTAAAACTCATGTGGACCCCACATGGACATGTTGGCTGGGATATATATGTCAAAACTGAAATTCAGTATCCATCTTTAAAGGTGCCATGTGTAGCATTTTTAAACATCAATACATCTTTTTTAAATTAATTGGGGTAATTGTGGCACCTTGGTATAACTACTGTAAACAAATGAGACTATAGTTGAGACGCTTGATAGCCTCTGTCTCACGGGAAAAGGTATAGTTACTGCCAGTGTTTGTCAAGATTAAGACCCCATTTCCCATAAATCCCGTTGCTACCGGTCCTACTACTTGTGCTGTTGCTCCTTATGTGTTTGTTTTGAAGAGCAAGAAGAAGGATAAGAGATGGTAACAGCCCTTGATAAAAAAACAAATATGCATTCTGACAATGTAAGCTAACACAATTTTGAAGCTAATGCGTTGGAAGAAGAGCACCCTCTCCCTCTTTTGTGACATAAAGCAATCTCCCGTTGTGCTGTAAAGCAATACAGCACATTTCCTGTGAAATCCGACCTGGTAGCACACAATGTAAAATGCAGTGTAGAGGCAAGTAGAAGCTTCTCAACAATAGTCTCATTTGTTTACAGTAATTATACTAATATCTCTTTTTTTTGTCTAACCTAACCTTTCTCAGGTGATTGTGAAGATAATTAACTGCACTTTGTTATTTCAGAGAAGTTTGAAGTTAATCTTAAGACCACACACTTCTGGAGACCAAAGAGGGTAGACCTTGGCTTTGGTATTAACCACTATGCTGGAAAGGTAATTACCGTGTCAGTCTATCCACTCAACATTGACTTATCTAGTACTTATACTGTGTGCACAAGAAGTTGTTTTATTATAAACTGAGGCTAAATATAAACTAAATATGTATTGGGCATCCACATAAATATTTTCCCTCTCAGGTGATTTATAATGCTGGAGGCTTCTTGGCCAAGAATAGAGACACACTACCAGCCGACATTGTTCTACTGCTGAGATCATCAGAAAACGAGCTCATTCGCAAACTTGTCACCCATCCTCTCACCAAAACAGGTAAACTGGATACCTGCTCTTCCTTCACAAAGCAAAATTTAACAACTTACAGGGCTCATTTACTTGCTTCAATCACATTAACTCCTATATATCTTCATATCTTTTACTTTTCTGCTGTGCGATACTTGACCACTGTTTACTACTACTACTAAAATTACTACTACTACAATCACTACTACTGTAACAACTACTACTACTACAATTACTACTACTACAACTACTCCTTCTCCCACTAGTACAAGTTTATTCATTTATTGCAACCATTTCATTAGTCAAAGCAATTTTCCGTACGTAAATCCAATTGAAAGCAAAACAACCGGCCACTGTTACTCTTTTCAGAGAAGTTTATCCCTCTTGCCTGCCAGACTTTTGTTGTGAAAAGCTGGCCTTTGCAGCGTGAGTAGCCTTTGTTGGCAGAGGACGCTGCCAACTCTGTCAAAATCAAATCACCAAGCCCATAATCACATAATCACTCTTTAATGTAGTCTTAAAGCTGCCTTAGTGAGCCTTGGTATTCCTTAACTCTGTGAGGGTCGTTCCTGCTGACCTCGTTAACACTAACGCCTAAGAGGGAGGGGAAGAGTGCTGATCCTCCTTTTAACTGCCCCATGAAGTTCATTCATAAAAGCTTCAAATATCAACAGTAATGCCTCTTAATCTTAATGGAAGGTGTAAAATAGGGTTGAACTGCACCTTTTTTAAAGAATATGTCTGGTAACCAGATTCAAGCAATTTAAACTGATTCACATAACCTCTCCAACTAACAATTCCAACATTAACATAGGTTTGTTTTCCTGACTAATATAGTTTTGTGTGTGGTTTCCTGTTGTATGAGTAACTGTCCCCTGGTGACTCAGGGCAATTTCTGTTAACTGATTCTCATACATTATCTTCTCTTTGTTTATTTCACAGGCAACCTTGCCCACACCAAGGGTAAAGGCATAAACACAATCCGCACCCCACGGACTCCTACACGCACCATCAACTTTGCCAAGGTACTTACAGCACTTCAGTATCACTGCATTATCTTCTACATCTAGAAGTTCCCCAACAAGTACTTTTGTTTTGCCTCTCTTTTTCTTCCCTGTCCTCTCTTTCTCCTCTTTAAGTGTCATGGAAATCTACTGTTTTCATCATGGTGTTCCTGCTTTTGTCACTCTTGTTTTCTCATCTCAACAAATTGTAATTATAACGTTTCATTTTTTTCTTTCCTTACTTCCTTTTATTGTCTCTGTTTTTCTCTCTCTCTGCATTTCTTTCGTAAAGATGGGAGTGCTTACATTTTACAGTTCTTTATCAATCAGTGAGGTAATGAACATATGTCTATGTGGGCTTTGTGTTTGAGTATATGTATTTTTTCCTACCTCAAAACGCTACAGTAGATATAATGCACAGTAGATCTAGAGTGGTTTATGCTTCAAATAGAAGCATAGATTTAATAGATACTAAATAGTTGTGTACAGTCTAAGCTTTTTCTTCTGTGTGAGAGCGTACAGTCTCTGTGTATGTCAGGTCCTCATGTGTGTGCACATACAAGAGCAGTGCAGGTAGCTGGTTGCTTGGTATCCACTTACCAATCTGCATTAAGTGCAGATTGGTAAATGCAGGAGATTAAGGAGGCCCTTTTATGTGTTGATGTTAATTGGACCTCTCATATCCATTCCTGTGATATATTTGTCTGTTTATAGCAATAAACAAATAGAGAAACCTTTAAAAAAAAGTCAGTAAAAGTCTTTAAACTTTGAATTTTGCAATCAAAGCATTAAATAATCAGACCTGGAAATTCTTCTTTTAGTTGCCAGTAGCCAAATGAAACTGTTTCTGGCAACTTATTTATGTGGCTTACTTGTATTATGTGATTTAGTGTAAATTGTGGAAGCATGCAATGCCTGCTAAATCTAAGACTTAAGGCAATTTGTTCTCCTAAAAGCAATCAACAGTAGCTCCATTTAAATGAACTGCGTTTGATGAGTTCTTGAATCTATTTCCATTCATCTGCATATTTTAAAAAGCACATCAAAGGATTCCTCCTTAACAAGTCACAATGAGCATTTTAAAAAAGTATTAGGCTGATAGCGTGCAATAAAGGTGTATTTTCCTCTAGTTTATTAGTCCTGAGCATTGCATATAGAGCTTGATAAAATGTTACCAAATATCTCTTACTCATGCAATGTCAAGGTTTATATCATATTGCTTTGCAAATGAGAGCATTTTAAGCATATAGGTACATGTATAGTTTTGTTTTTGATAATGAGCAGTATTTCAATCTTTCATTGAGAATAAAATTGTCTTTGAAGTAATGGCTCTAGACTACTAACTGTATATGTAGAATGTACTCTTAATTTGGCACTTTTTGGGGTGTTGTGTGTTTTTTTGTTACGTTTTTATGCATCTCTTTTGCAGCCTTCTCGGAAATTAATGCTCACCCCTGAAAAAAAACGCTTGCTTCCTGTGCCTCTCGATGACACATTACAAATGCTAACGGTGATTGGTGATTTTCAAAAAAAGATCAAATACATAAAATGGGAAACGTTTTAACAATGGTAATGGAAATAAGGCCTGTGATATTTTTAAAAACCTCTACACCTCCACAGGTGTGCATCAGTTAAGACAATTGCTTATATACCATGGAATTAAATGAAACTGTTTACATACAGATTGATAGTCATTCAATTCATGTCTCCATTAAGACCTACCAGCTATTCATAGTGTGATGTTTAATGTCCTCTTCTCATCCTCTCATGCTCAACTACCCAGATGGCCTATTGTGCATACTGTAAAAAAGTTCCCTTTTCTCCCATTATGTTGTCTCTAAAAGCATTACCTTATAATGCAGAGAGTAACTAGAGTAAACTACCCAAACAGAGCAATATGACTAATGCGTATGTTTTTTGACAAGCTTTATGCTTGTTTGTTCAGGGTGAACCTGGAGAGACTACTTGCCACCCAAGAGAAACCACCAACATGAGAACACAGACAGTGGCCTCCTACTTCAGAGTAAGACATCTCCCCTCAGTAGCTTCATGCTGAAACTTTCCTGAAATTTGCTACCTAGTTGTTTTTTACTCTCATTTTCTCATGCACTGTCCAGTACTCTCTGATGGACCTGCTGTCCAAGATGGTGGCCGGACAGCCTCATTTTGTGCGCTGTATCAAGCCCAATAACGATCGCCATGCCAACAAGTTTGACCGAGAAAAGGTTCTGGTTCAACTGCGATACACTGGAGTTCTGGAGACGGCCAAGATCAGACGGCAGGGCTACTCTCACCGCATCCTGTTTGCTAACTTCATCAAGAGGTCAGCAGGCTCATATAATGCCAGGTCAAATTCAGAGAAAGAAACAGAGATGGTGTAAAAGATGTGAATCAAATGGAAAAATCACTGGTTATTAGTATCGCATTGGCCATTGATTTCTACAGGTACTACATCCTGGCTTTCCGGGCTCATGAAGAGCCAGCTGTGACCCCGGAGACATGTGCTGCAATACTGGAGAGGGTCAAACTAGAGAACTGGGCCATGGGGAAAACTAAAGTAAGTAAAAATCTCATCTGGCGTAGTGAATAGGGCTTCTGTCCTTCAGCCAGAAGCCTCCGTGTTGGCAAGCATCTCCCTGTCTCCTTCAGAAAGACACCGAATCCCTACCAGCTCCTTTGTAACTGACCTTGACCACTGACCTCCTTCAAGTTCAAGTCATTTATTGTCAAATGTGCAACATCACTTACAGTCATACTGTACAATGAAATGTTTTGGACGAGGCACGTTCCAACATAACCTTGTAGAGGGAGTCAAGTGAAAAGCAAAATTCCCTACAGGGATCAATGAAATATCACAATATTATGATCTTTTCATGTGTGGTGGTTGTCAGGTTTTCCTCAAGTACTATCATGTTGAACATCTGAATCTGATGGTGCAACGGGCTACACAACGCATCACTCTGGTTCAGGCATATGTCCGTGGTTGGCTTGGGGCCAAGCGGTACCGCCAGATACTGGAGCAGAGAGAACAGAGTGCTCTGGTGCTACAGTCAGGTCAGTAAACTATACACTCATAGCTAATCTACCAGAGCACAGATGAGTCATTGAGCCATTATGCTAATATATGTATGGCAAGCCAGTGCTTTTCTGTGCCAATCCCTGTTTTATGTTTTTGACTCAAACCCACCAGCTTACAGAGGACATAAAGTTCGAAAGAGAGTGGCTGATGATAAAAACAGAGCACAGTTTGAGGCCTTCATCATCCAGTTGCAGGCTGGTAAGGACAAATCGAAATGAAATCAGTTACCCTGCAAACTCCCAGGTTAAAAGTAATACATATGTTTATATCTTTTTTATCTTCCTCTTCAGTTTGCCGATGCTATCTTGCCAAAAGGAAGTATAAGGAGTTGGTGGATGAGAAGAATAAAGCTGCAACCAAGATTCAGGCCCGCTACAGAGGGCACAAGGAAAGGAAGAGCTTCAAAAGAAAACGGTACAAGAGAGATCAAATTCACACAATATTGTACTGAAATTAAGACTAAATTGATTGTAGTCATTGTGTCGCCATGCACTTATTGTATTGTATGTAGAAATTAGTGGCTGTGTGTTATATTTTGGTGTTTCAGCACAATGACCACAGTGTGATTACCAAAGATAAAGAGCAGAAAAAACAACATAAACAGTAATGTGCTCTCATACAACGTTCATATATGTTACGCACCCGATACAATTTTACGGTTAAGGTTAGGCAACTAAAACAACTTTGGGTAATGGTTAAATAATTAAAGCTTTTGCTGAAAATGAAAACTTAACTCAGACATTGAAGGCAAGTGTATACGCCCATCCACCACCCCAACCTTCACACCCTTTCAGTCTCCACTTGCCTGTTTCGGTCACATGAGCTCCGCCTCCTTCACTCGATCCGTAGAATATCATAGAAATTTACAGTGCATCACTTTTCGTAACTATAATTGCAAATTTGATATGAAGACTGGCTGTTAACAGAGATGCACCCATTTTGTCTCTAGGGACGCCAAAGAGAAAGAGAAAGTGGAGAAGGCCCTCAAAGAAAAAGAGGAACAGATGCCACAAACAGAGAAGAGCACTCCTGACGAGAATGCCTCTGCTCCTGACAGTGGAGTGAGGAGTGAGGAAGAGGAAGCTAAAGCTGCTGTGGTTCTCCAGAGTAACTACAGGGGCTACAAAGAGAGGAAGAAATTTAAGGAGAGACACAAGACTGTGGCCGGAGCCGAGTTAGAGGTACCACCAATTACAGTGGTGGAACAGGATGAGGATGGGACAGTTAACACACAACAGGAGGATGAGGATGATGAAGAGAATACTTTTGAAGCAGAAGAGGATGATGACAGTGATCATACACAGGTGCCCGAAGATGAGTTTGATGAAGAGCATATAGAACTGGAAGAAGAGATGGTGGCACCAGCAGAGGATGCTGAGAAAGAAGGGCAGGAGGAAGAGAATGGACAGGAAGAGGCTGTAGGGGATGAGGCTGTCAACTTAGAAGAGGAAGCCAAGGCAGCCACTGTTCTCCAGAGTAATTTCAGGGGTCACAAAGAGAGAAAGAGGTTGGAGGAAGAAGGCAAGATCCCAGCCAAGAAAAAGAGAGTGAAGAGCCCTACTGGTGAGGAAAAAGAGCCCAAAGCTGAAATACCAGCAGGGGAGATCTGCAGCATAGAGACAGCAAAAGAAGATGACGTTCAAGAAACGGCAGATGCTTCTACAAGTGGTGTGAACTCAGCAGACCCCGAAGAGGCTAAGGCAGCTGTGGTACTTCAAAGTAACTTCCGCGGTCACAAGGAGCGTAAACGACTCGAGGAAGAAGGAAAGATCCCCAAGAAAAAGAAGAAGGAAAAGACGGTTACACTAGAACCTCTAAAAGAGGAGCAGGTCATACAGAAAGAAAAACCAATGCTAGAATCCCAACACGATCTATCTGCTGAGGACCCGGGGGGATTGGATGAGGAAAAAGCTGCTACTGTCCTTCAAAGTAACTTCAGAGGCCATCGGGACAGAAAGAAACTGAAAGCAGAAAAAGAAGCAAAAAAGTACACAAAGGAAGAAGTCATGCTTAACAGTGATGAAGAAGAGGGAACTTATGAGGAGGTGGAGGCTGTGGACATTACCGATGTAGTGATAGAACATAAAGAGGAGACAGAATCCGAAAATGAAAGATTGGAGGAGGAGCAGGCCGCAGTAAAGATCCAGAGTAACTTCAGGGGATACAAGGACAGGAAGAACCTGAAGGCCAACAAGCAAACGGCTCAGGGAGAAGCTGGGCAGCTAGAGACGTTCTCCAAAGAAGTAATATTATTGAACACATCTCATGCTTCATGATGTAACCACTCTAAGACAAGGAAATACCCCTCACACCCGAGGTACCATAGTTGTCATCTTTGTCAGTCACATGTACCTTTTGTCCTTTCTTTTTTACAGATCATAAAGACTTCTCAGGACTTTGTAGCCCTGCAGCAGAAGCTGAATGAAATCATCCAGGCCCATCAATCAAACCCCGAAAACAATGGCATGTTTGTGAGAGGAAATGCAGTCAATGGATTTGTTGCCAAGAATCACCAATCAAGTAAGTCAGATTAGCTTTGTAAAAACAAAATATAACAGGCTGTTGACAAAGCAATACATATAATGCATAAAGTTGCCATGGATTAAACTTAGATTCATGTGCACATTTGGTTTTCTTTTCTATTTTGGAAGCCTTAATCCAGTTTTACATCTGGTAACTAAACAGTAATTATTGACTAGGGAGGGAAAGGTATCCATTTCTCCAGTCTGCCCATCTTTTCAACAGTGTTTGGCCAGTCTCTTTGATTTTGCTGCTCTGAGGTTATCCCTCACAGACACAGAGCTAAGTGGAGTTCAGGGACACAGCCTTGATTCTCCAATACCAACTTGAAGGGTTTCAGGATTTTTTAGTTGACCATTTGTATCCCTGGGTAGGCAGCAATTCATTGGTCATTTCCTGTGTTCAGTATTGCCAAGTATGGCCTTAATATTACAGTAGGGCAATGATAGACGCTATATCGTTTTGACCTTGTATCGCTATTCTAGTTTAACCATAGTGCTCTTCTTGCTCGCCCGGCGTAAAAGAAATATACACTGAGAAAGGCAGAGATTTTATTATGTCTCCTCACAGTAGCAGGTGATGTTATCGATGGACAGAGTTTTCTCTCTTGTGAGGCTTGATTGTATCAGAAAACCTGGCACTGTCAAGTGCCAAAACAGGAAGCTCTTCTCTTCCTGATGTGTCAACAACAACAAAAAAAATCCCCCAAATACGTGGATCTATTGTTCATTTGATTTTCACAGGTGATATGGGTAATTGATTTTTGGATGGTGAGTGGGGGGAAAGTTCACCATCTCAGCATCTCAGAGTCATACCCATGATGACCTTTCCTTGACTGACATCATGATGACTATGCTATCTATAGGAGTCTTTGTGGCTTTTTGAGTTTTATTATAACATATTATAGAGTTTAGGCTTACAAGATATAATTAATTGCAATGTTGTTACATTTTGATTTGATTTTGACCTGATTTTGACGACTGAGTATTCATGCATACATGCATACACACATGCATGCATGCGTACACAAATGCAATGGTACATATACAATGTGCATCTGCCTCTCGTTATTTGAATTTGATGACAATAAATATATACATCTATGAATGCAATGAATACACACACATTCACAGTCGCAGTCGCTTACACAAGTCCACGTAGAGTTTCCAGTAGAGTACAATCTTCCCTAAATCTGGGCATGTATGCCCTTTACAGGCTTTTTTTTAGAACAGGACGTTGCCTGAGGTAGAGCAGAATAAATTATCTGTGTTATTTCCACAGGCTCCTGCAACCTCCCACAATTATGCTTTTCAAACCCATTGGATAATTTCTCCTTTGACACAGTTGTCAGCTACCTTCATAAATTTAATTGACATAGTAAACTTCATAAGAATAATTTGTCACATACAGAATGATAGAGGAATTCCAGTCACATTGCTCTTCATGGGAAAGGTCATTAAATGTTAATCATGTTTTGTGAGCGAGTGCTACAACAATTATGGCAGGAATTAATATGGATGTGTATCAAATTGGCTTTACCTGTTTGAGCAATACAGAATGACCTTTAGATCGCTGTGTTCAATAATATTACAAACTTGTCTCCTCTGTTACCTGAGAGCTATTTGATTGATGTTTTTGCAATGTGTTTGTCCCTGCCTAAACAGTGATTAATAATGAGGAACAGAACCAAAGGTCATTGTGATTTATTCATAATTGCAATAACATTGACATGAACCCGAGGGGAATATTGTTAGAGTATATAATTTGCGAGAAATATGATGGATTACAACACATCCACTACAGTATAGAAGATGTCACGCATGACAAACTGCCCTGCTGATCAGCTGCTGATCAGACGCAGGCAAACACACTGCTCGTTTTGCGTTCAATACTGTGCTGGGAATTGACCGTCACTGGTCACCAAGTTAGAGAACGCTTTGTAAATGGAAAGGGTTGTTTTGAATAAACTCTGTTGGAAAATTCAAACCAGCAAAGGCCTTAGGGTTAAACTACAGTATGGAGGGCAGCTCAATAAGCACAGCCGAGTCAAAAGGTCAGCATGGTGTCAGTTCACACTCAATAGTAGGTCCAGTAATCCAGCCATCCATGTGTAATGATCCCACCAACTCTCTGGACATTTTATCAAGATGATCAGTCTTAACAGCAAATTAGCTAGTATAGCATGATATTCTTTATCATGCTTAGTTGTATAGTTGCAAACGACGGGCAAATATTGACCTGAAAGTTAATGTAGGTCTAATTACTGCAGGTGTGTGCTCACTTTTGCTTGATACGTGCTCCACACTGCGGCAACCTCCATTCTAATTTAACGTTATTCCGCTAATTCAGCTGTGGTCACATGTTTCCCCAGAGATTAACACCAGCTTCACTTAAATTAGAGGTAAGACATATTTCAATTGTATGTGTGTCCTTTTGGAGACAGTCCTAAGGAGCAAACAGAACAAAAGCACTTTTGTGCCAAATAGTGAGAGAATACCAAGAGGATGATTATTTTGTTCTCTCTCAAATCTGGGAAGGCCAAGGACTTTATGCCATGCATCTTTTAGAGGTTGTTTTCTTCAAGGAAATATCCTTCCTTTAACTCTAAAGGGCTTCTTTCTAGACCCACCAACATTCAACAATCATACATGGAGAAATCCATTTTAGAAGAGGCAGAGATACCAATTTCTGTGCCGACAGCAGCCTCAATAGACCAGAATGTAATGCAGCCACAGACATGTCGTTTTGAGTATGGGGCATGGCCGTGGTCATAGACATGCCCCAAACTTTGCTAGCTATATTTATATGCCCATACACCACCTTTGATTGAAAGCAACAAGTTCACACCCTTTCTCTGGGGGTTGTTGAAAGGCATTCTGGCAAATACGGGAAATCACTAAGTGAAGTAGAAGCAGACGACTGGTTCTACTTCACTTAGGATTGAGGGAAAATGGGCACACTTCATCAAAAGTAAAGTACACACACAAAATAACTCCTGGAATGCATTGGACATCACATATTGATGAAATCTAACAGTTTAAGAGTATTCAAAGGTGGATTTTTCCGTTAACTGTACCCAGATAGCAATTTCACTTGTGTGTGAAACTGCCATAGGAACTAACACCAAGTAATTGCCACTTTTCCCCTGACAAGAAATGAAATCTGAAAAAGTTAAATGACAAAACATACATCTATCATCTACCTATGCCATTGACTGATGTTTTTAACTGTCTGTCATTTTTCAGTGGACATGAAAGTGTCACGGACCCCCCGCAGGGCCCATCAACCGAAGACCCTCAACACACCAGAAGACTCCACCTATTATAACCTGATTCATGTGAGTGCAAGAGCGGTGGTGAACGATTTCAGATACTAGAACTAAGCGTTACTGTCAGCCGGCTTGTGACATTGTAACTACCTTCCAAGTTATTGGCATTCACATTGTGTTATTGATTGGCCTTTTTTCTGTACAACTCATTTTACAACATATTGTCGAAGGCAAACAATAGCAGACCATTACAGTTCTCTGCAGAGCAGCTTTTTACAATATCTTTTCTGACTAATGGATGATAAGTTTCTTCACCAGTTGGTTTTTCATTTGTGATGAAAGCAATTACGGATTTTCATTATATAATTTCAGCACACATTAGCGCAGCGCAAACTAGCACTTCTTGAAGCACTCCAGGTTTGTTTACAACGCTGTTCTACTGTTTAGTGGAGCTAACACGTAGATATGATTATCTAATCATTAATCTAATGAATGCATGACGAGTTTCATTCCAAAATGAGAAATTCACCAATTGAAAAAAAGTTTACTTTGAAAAAAAGTTTAATTTGGTACTTTTTAAAGAATAGAAGGTCATTTAATTGTCCATGATTGACAAAATGATAACATAATTCCAAATTGGATCATATTGTAAGAGATTGAATGATTAACTTCAGACAATGTTTTTTTTTCTTCCAAAATGCATATATAGTGTCGATTAAAATTCATGTATCGATTACAGGGTGAATAATTGGAATGTGTGATCTTTTAAAACCAGCGTTACTTTTACTCATTTGAACACAGAGATTAAGAGCGTTTGATTGGAGTAATCTCTAATGTGTCTCTCCACTCAGCGGTCGGTCCAGGATGATAAACGGAAGCCCAGGAAAGAGGAGTAAGTATCTGGCTCCTGTTTCACCTTATTTTAACAACCTACTGGCAGTGTTTTAAGAGGCTGGCCCGCTGCCTGCTTGCACCCCTGGTCCATGTAATGACTGTGGCCCAGTGCCAACATAAGGACAGTGTGTGGGTCCAAACTTAACGATGTGCAGCGCTGCACATCCTCAGTGAAATTAATTAGCCTCATCGTTCACCTCCCTTCCCTTCCGTTGAATGTACTCAATAAAATCAGACTGTATCAGACTGTGAACTGACAAAGAAAAATCATAACTAACTAATGTTAGGTATCAGTCATATAGGCATCCTGGTATTAATCAGTGTTATCTTATTCTGTGAAGGATAACATTGAATGATTTGTGAAGTTTTGATAAGACGAAGCACACGAGGAGCAAGGGCTGATGTATGTGTCATATGTATTTTTAAATTTAACGGCAGATCAGTCACTTTTACAAAGAAGGCGATGGGAAAGTGTGTGTGTGTGGGGGTGTGTGTGTGCATGCATATGTATGTGCCGCTTAGGTCGCAAAAGGTGAGCGTACCGCCCAGAGTGAGGTCGTGATGGAAGCGGCAGGGGCTGGCAGATAGACCGATAGGGCTGGGTGAACAGGGAGGGGCCAGGGTACTTTATCACAGCAGTCTGAAGAGACACACAGCGACGCACACATGCACAGTGCAACACAACGCTAAACATCAAGGGTTATAATTTATTAGCAGATAAATAAAGCCAGTGATGGACAGGAGCAGTTTACATGCATCATTAAGAACGACAAGGTCAGCGGGAAAGATAGCATCTCCTCCTAAAGTTGACAGCAGAGGAGGAGGGGGAAGGGGAGAGCGTGGGTGGTAAGGGAGTGAAAGTGAAACTGAAGAGAAGAAAGAGACAGAGAGTTGTGATGGTAATAAATGGGAGCAAAGACATATAGAAAGAGAAATGGGAGGGGAGGGGGGTGCACAGGAAGTGCACAGGAAGTGATGCGCTTCACATTTCCTGCAGCAGCAACAATTATTTGTTTGGAATAAATAGAAGAAGAACTGGGTAGATAGCATGAGCAGCGATAGCCGCCAAGGAGAAGAGCGTCACCTACAGAAACTCAAACTTCACCAACAGAAAATCTAAGGAAAAAGACGTCACAGTGTTGGACACACTGATTGACAACTGTAAAGACACCAGTGTTTTACTATGTGAAAAATGACCCAAACTGACCAGCAAGCTGCATTGGGCGGAAGGCTGGGAATCTCAAGTTCAAGTTCAAGTTCAAGTCATTTATTTATCAAATGTGCAGCATCACTTACAGTCATACTGAACATGAAATGTATTGGACGAGGCTCATTCCAACAAGGTAGGTACACATGAATCAGATCAAATCAAAAAAACAAGTCAAAATAAGTCAAAATAAGACAAAATAAATCAGCAAGTCAAAAAAAAAAGTAAAAATAAGTAAAAAATAAGTAAAAATAAGTAAAAATAAGAAAAGATAAGTGAAAATAAGTGAAAATAGTAAAAATAAGTAAGAATAAGTAAAATAAAGTAGCAATGGAACCGGTTTTAAGGCTAGGCTAGATGCGAAGCAGCAGGTATGGTGAACATGAATGATCTAAAGTTACAGATGTACAGGTATAAAGTGCATGTGCATCTGAGTGTAGAACATAAAGTGACGAGTGTTTGAGGAATAGTTACAGTTCAACGGTTCAGTAGCCTGATGGCCTGCAAATAGAAGCTGTTCTTCAGTCGTGAAGTGCGTGACTGACCGCTC
>CABFOQ010024470.1:0-19067 GCA_900660455.1 Gephyroberyx darwinii
AGCTGGATTTCTCATCTCAGACACAAGTGCAACAAGCAAACATAATCTGCTAGTGTAGCTGGTTAGTTTAGAGATGGGGAAGCTCACAGGGAACACCACTGGACGTCACACAGGTTATCCCTATGCACTATGACAGTTACCTTTATTTTTAGTGGACTGCAACTATTCTCTCCCAAATGTACAAACAAGAGCAGAATCTGTCTGGCCTCCTAATCTGTGATCTGTGATAGCACAGCAGGATTGTATTTGTCATCTCTGCACCATCATCCCAGAGCGGTTACAGTACCCCATCTCATCCCATCTCACACTGGATCACGATGTCCTGACAGACAGTCTTTTAATGGGCAAATGATTATTAAAGCTCCAATTATTGGTACCATGTAAATGTACTTGCTGAATAATACATCTGATTCTGATTCTCGTGTATAGTTTTACTGAGATGATGGAAAAGGGTGGCTGTGACAATACCCTGGTTAATTCTGGGATGAGAACATATAGTCTGACAGCAGTGATGAAATTTGAGTGTAAAAGCTCAGTCTCACTTGTCAGTGGAGCAGCCCCAGGGTGTATTTAATGATAAGATGAGTCAGAGTCCTGATTCTCTGGTTGCTTGCTTTGGAAGAGACTTGTTTACACATTTAGACTGAACTGTCAAAGACCATAGGAATAAAATATGAAGTGGATCCTAAAACTGAGTAGTAATTCCCCTTTAGTATTGAAATCTGTAAAGCAAGATAACAAGCATAGCTTACAATGGACTGGACTAAGAATGCTGATAAAATAGTTTTGCCTTTAAACTGATCCCCAGTCGTTTTCCTTCCTAGATGTCATATCACTCAAAACTGGGTAAATGTTGTACGTTTCTCAAGGACTTCAAGGTAATCGGGATCAATGTGAAGCTTGGCTTTCAATTCCCAGTACTCACTCCTGTTGGGCTCAACGTAAACAGTACTTGGCGCTGTACAATACAGTATCGTCTGTTGTATTCTCTCTGGGTGCATGTATTGATGTCTCACATCAAAGTCTGAGGTATACTGACTAGATGTGTGGGCTGCATGCCTGCATGGTAAAGTATTGCTGTGGGGCGTGTGTTTGTCTGGCTCGAGCACATCTCTGTAGTAATACTGATCATCTTGCGGAGGGGAGGTCTTATTGAGAGGCTCTGGAGTAGCAACACTGTATTCAGAGCTTATTGCATTACTGGCTGCCTCTTCGTCCGAGGTGAACGCCCCGTTCAACTCGTCAAAATCTCTATATCCATCCATCGGTTTGCTCTCCGTTGGGGTGTGGGCGGCAGATCTGCTCGTGGGTTCTGTGGGAGGTGGGATGTACTCATACACGTGCCCGGCAGACGTTCTGACTTTGGGAATGGATCCCTTCTTGTAAAGGCCGTACTCCATGTTCAGAGAGCTAATGCAGGCGTTCACAGAGTTATTCTGCTCATTTTGAGTCTTTTGCCGTCTCTTTTTCATGGCCACGAACAACCCCGCGGCCACAAACACGGACACAATGAACATCAGGAGGAGGGCTAGAATCAACACCGATAACGGGACGGCGCTGTATTGTGTGTCAGAATCCAAGGATGTTTCTATGGTGATAGTGCTGCCAGGAAATGATTCTTCAGAGGGGGGGATCATGGAGGCAAGTATATCGGAGTTATTAGGGCAGAAATTAGCTGTCTTAATGTATCTCATATCTTCCCCAGCCAGCCTCTTAGGCGAGCCACAGATGACATTGTTTACAACTGTGCCTGTGCTAAGCTGCTCCAGCCACATCTTCAACTCCAGGATGCCACAAGAGCAATCCCAGGGATTCTCGAACAAATCTACTTGCACCAGCGCCGTGAGCTGATCCAGCACGCCGCTGACAGGCAGATATCGGAGATGGTTATTCCGAAGGTTTAGTCTGGCCAAGGTCAGGCCGTTAAAGATTCCCTCTGGTAAGGTTTTTAAGAGGTTATTGTTCAGGAAAAGCAGCTGAAGATTGGGGACGTGCTGAAAGGTGTCAGAAGCAATTTCTTTAATGACATTGTATTCTAAATATAAGAACTGTAGTCTCTCCAACCCATAAAATATATCAACTGTGAGATGGTCTATCAAATTCCCATTTAGGTATAGCCTTCGTAAATGTGTCAAGTCTCCAAAGGCTCTGTCATGTATGTGAGCTATCCGATTGTTACCGAGATGAAGCAAATCTAATCCGGTCGCCTCCATAAAATCTGATCTACGCACCACAGGGATATAATTTCCTGTGAGATACATCTTTTTGGGATTGTAAGGTTTGGGATTTAAGTCAGAGATGCGCTCGATCTTTCGCTCTTGGCAGTTGACATTCAGGCCGAGGTCTGAAATTTGAAGATTGCAAGTACAGGCAGCTGGGCAATCCAAAGGCACAGGGGATTTGGTCTGATATGAAATAATTTGACCGTAATTTTGGGGTTTATTTGACGGGCTGCGAGGGGTGGGCCTTGACTTTAATTTGCCTGACTGACGAGGTCCTTTGGTGGGCCTCGATGAGGACCGTGCAATCCCAGATGAGGTGAAGGAGGCTGTGACTAGAGCTGGCGTGGTCCTATAGTATGCATCGGTGCTCAAATGTGGCAGGGGTGGCATCTCATATTCAGCGATGGCTCTCCTAGGGCATAACTCCTGTTTTGAAACCTCATCGAGATCTCTCCCGTGGAGCCGAAAAGGGAACTCACAAACAACGTCGCCGACTAAAGCTGTGTAGGATATGCTCTCTAGCCAGGTTTTCAGAGCAATTAACTCACAAGAACAGTTCCATGGATTCTCCTCTAGTTGCAACTCCACAACACTGCTCATGTGCTCCAGCAGACCTGAATAAGGGAGCACTTTCAGTTGATTCCCCCTTAGGTCCAAGTGAGTCAATGGGACGTGCTGGAAAATGTTCACAGGCAGAGTAGATATTAAGTTGTCATTTAGAATCAGGACCTCCAGATGACGAAGCTTGCTGAAGGCATTTGGCTCCACATGAGTGATGTAATTATAATCAATCTGTAGATACTCCAGACTTTCAAGGCCAAAGAAAAACTCTTCCTTCAAGGCATCGATTTTATTATTGTTGAGATGCAATCGTTTTAATCCCTGAAGTCCATTAAATGCTCCTGATTCAACTTCAGATATGTCATTGTTGCCCAGATGTAATATTATAAGTCCATTGTACTCGACAAAATCATTGGCACATAGCTTTTTCAAAAGATTCCCTGTAAGCAGCAGATGATATTGGGGGAAGTACACTGGGTTTATGTCAGGTAGACGTACAATCCCTCTGTTCTCACAGCTCACTGTGAGTATCCCCTCTCTCTCTTCACAGGCACACAGTCTTTGACATATCTCTCCATAGCTGTCAAACATCTCAACAGTGCACACAGATGTTGCACTTAACAAAATATATGAAATCCAAAGACGCATTTTCTTCTACTGGGGTGGCCGAGCTCACTGTCCTGCTAAGGTATCCAATGTCATCTGGAAACAAAAGACATGCAGGTAAAAAAAAAAGGCAGACTGCAATGAGAGCACCATATGCACAGTGTAAGCTCTGAAACAAGCAGTAGCCCGAGTCACAGCCTCGTTTGCTGCTACCCAGAGGGAACTTCAGGCTGTCTGGCTGCTGATTTGTAATGGCCCAAACAAAGCCGGATGAAGAAAAAAAAACTCCTTCGAGCTGTGTAAATAGGATGGCTTTATGATGAACAAAAAAAAGCAGCAAGGTCAAACCCAGACATAAGCACAAAACAATGACCAACATTCACTGTGAGAGAAAATCATATCGCGTTTTGCTGTTAAGACATCAAAATTGCAATTTCATCCTGGGTTGAATCCCAAGCTAAATTACTTTGGAGCACGTTTGATGCATGTTGGCAGAATATAACGCGCCGTGTCAGACATAAGCTACTGCATGATTTTTTTTTTGTGTTTTTTTTGTTTTTGTCTCCTGGGAGAAATACATACCTCACGCTCACTGATGAAGATGCACGCTCGTTAAGGATCTCACCGCGGCTTGCATTTTAATCCGTCAAATGTTTGAAATATCTATTCAGCGCGAGCAAGTTCGCCGTTGCTAATGCACCACGGAGGATGAAAGAAACGCTGATCAGCCCTATCTGCCAAACGCTTCTCTTTCACCACGCTGTGCCGGAGGAGACACAGCTATGCCTGGTAACAAACTTGCTTATTCGGTCTCTCTCTCTCTCTCTCTTTCTCTCTCTCTCTGCCTCTGTGTCTCTCGGTGACGCGCTCACGCTCACACACAAACAGTCTTCGCGCACACGAACGCGCCAGGACGCAAACGCGCGCACACGCACAGAAACGGTTGTAAGTCGGGGGAGAATGTCAAGTCATTTCATGCACAGAAGAATTAGCTTATTGGAGCGTCATAGCCACATACACCCCCGGAAGTTGACCTACCTAAGACGAAGAGGGGTTTTGCTGTCCAAAATGGATCAATCATTTAACTGATAAGCAGTTAAACCGTTTATCATGTCAGTTCATCCTGGAAATAAAACAAGCAACAGCATTTTTTTCCCAGCGTTTCAGCGTCACAAGTCTGTACCCATGAAATAATTCTAGGAGTCGGTGCAAACTATCTAAGCCAAATTCATTTTATTCTAATGCATTATAATAACATTTTTCTTTCACCTGACAGGAACAGAGAGAGGGACTACACCCTTTCAACAGCACAAGTAGTAGGCCTGGCAGTGCAATGTATTCACATCCTAGCTGCTATTTTTGGACATTTCACCTCTAATAAGACTTGACCAAATGACAGTGTTTATAGGCTACCCTGCAAGCACTTGGCTGATCAGACTGTTGACTTCCAGTCTATAAAAAAAATCTGCCACCTACAAGAAGTTGCTTTTGTCTGGCTGTGATTGTTCAGTCATATTTTTTTCCCGAAATCCTGGTGACAGCAAGCCATTGGATGAACTGTCGCACTAGGCCCATGTCCCCTCATCAAATTGCAGCACTTTGTAAAGTGTCTAGTATGCTCTGTGCAGATCTGCCTTAATAATCATGTCATCCAGTGCACAGTGCATGAATGCAATTTTGTACGTGTATTGAGAGAAACGTCTTTCTGCTAGATGCATATAAATATAAAAACGGGCCAGGGTATTTTGATTGTTAGCCTGCACCAATGCCTGCTTATCCAATTAACCATATCACATTTTCCTCATCAATTCCCCTGGGGCAGCAGAATGTTTAAACATTTAAAAATAATACACCGTAGTGCAATATTTGCCTGTTGGTTTATTCAGATTAATTAAGAGTGTGACTTCATGTGACTCATCGCCCTGGCTGAACGTGCTTCCACCTGGTCTTAATGAAAAACAAGTAGTAGCTGCGGCACAAACATAATTAACACATTAAATTCACTCAGTTTTGTAGCGCTAACATAGCATAACACAGTCCTCACATTTGAAGAGCGGCACGTGTTGCATAATCGACCCGGTACCACGTGTTGGGTGTAGTGACACAGAGTGAGAGGTAAACCTGCCATAACCTGCCATAACCTTCTCCACCCGTCACTCATGTGGAAACGTCAAGTATCGCTGCGTATCACCGTGTCCTTGTGCAGCCGCATCCATCATCCTCTGCTTGGTTCTTGCTCACATGAGAAGAGAGCAGGCACACCAGGGACACAGCCTGTGGCACATATTACAGAGTATGAAGTCTGTATTCAGCTCGCATGCATTTCATTTGTGTTTCTGTTTCCCTTCAGAGATTTACACTGCATACTGGGCGAGGCCCTGAGCATCACCCAAACCCCATCATTACTGCAGTATTTGTGCATTAATACATTAATGTTTGTTGCAACATGATAGGCGAATGTGCAGCTGACAGCGTGTGTTATTGCTATGGCACTAGCCGTCACCGAGGAAGTCCAAATGACAGCAGTTGGCTGTATTGGTGGAATATCAATCAAATATTCATTTATATTAAATATTATACTACTGTTATGTATTTGTGTGAACACGTGCATGTTTACATGTGCACGTGGATATGTGCGCCTCTCATTACAGTCGGGTCATTCATGTGCATTCATGGTTACGAAGTGCAGAAAGAACATGAGACACAGTGATCGAGGCATGATCTGCACCTCATTTAATGTCTCTCTCCACACACACACACACACACACACACACACACACACACAATCAGCATAACAAATGACTAGAAGAAAATGATGATGACTCACAATTATGTGCTGCAAGGTCAGATATCCACAAATGGAGTTGGAGTTGTGCCACTGTGGATGATGGGTAGTGTTCTTGATATATGTTCCTTCCAGATGGTACGTCGCACTTTGTCATCTGGATCCAGCTGGAGCATACAAACAACCTTTCTCTCGCAGGATTCTCTGTACAATTACTGTCGTGGAAAATATGACTGTCAAAACCATTTGTTTCAACAGAAGTGATGGCACACATAAAACTATGAAGCTACACGCGTAAATAATAGTTTATTAAGATTTATTTTATCTGTATTCCAGGAGCGTGCTAGCATTTCTTTTCACTGAGGGTTGTGATATTACTATCTGAGTTTTAGTCCACATAAAACACCATCTGAAGCTTGTGGCGGAGACTGTTCTCCTTATCCCAGTAAATATAATCCCTAGAATATTTGCACAACTGCCCTGGTAGAAATTGTGCTGATAAAACTGATTGCTTAAAGGCAGTCTGTGTATGATTTTCACTTTAAACTAGAACACACTCTTCTCAGTAAATCAAAGATATGATGGAGGGATGAACTCCTTATCTATTCATTCCCCATTTGGTTTGTTGTTGTCCACTGTCTTCAGCTCAATGTATTTTTACGCCCCGTAAAAAAAGCTCCTCCCCTATAGCTGGAGCCCCTCCCACCCCTTATAACCACCTGAGCTCGACCAGCTCCGCCTCCCCCAACGCTGTGTAGTGCAAACTATGCCGGATGAGCAGCAAGATGTAAGACTCAAAAACTCTGGTATTATCTTTGATAGAGCAAGGTCAGAAACAACAGTCAGCTTTAGTGTTGCTGTTGAACAATGGAAGAACCTGAGACAGACCAAAGGAAATAAATGATGCCGAGTTGGACGTTTTGCTCCAGGTGAGTGCAATTTACGTTAGCTAACATTTGTTATCTGGGCTATTGCTATCTGGGGAACTAGTCTTGCTCTATTAACTAGACCTAACACCTCATGTCCATTCATCAGAACCAGGCTGTGCCGAGCCGTGCAGGGCTGAACCTGGTAGAGACAAAGCTCATGTGGTTCTGATGTGTTTCCATTACATACAAAGCTAACCGGGCTAATGCTATGTTTGTTGTTATGCTGTGCTAGCATTATAAGCTGTTAGTCTGTTGTGCTAACTATGGCTGAATCCAGTTGATCGATTCGCTGAGAAATTATGAATCGAGGACTTTGATTTGTGGTAGTTTTATGTTGCCATCTATATTCTGTTGTGTAAATATATGTGCAGAGTTACCTAACACATCGTCTATCAGCTGTATTTATGATCATCTATATCTCACAAGCCCTACACTGATCTACAGCCATTACTGTGTTTCACTTCCAGCTGTGTGGTGCACTGTGCACCGTGTTTCTTCTGTTATTGTAGAAGTCCTGCCACATGGTCATGAGGAATTTCTGCAGGTCCTGTCATATGTATTACTCCTAACTGACTTGTGTTGTTAGCAGTAATCACAATCAGTGTTGAACCGTTTGGTTGCATTTGTTTCACTCGGTGAGGGGGTGTGTTGAACGCTGGAAGGGGGGGCGGTGGAGGAAGGTTTGTCTTTGATTTAGATTCATCATTCATCTTTTCGCCTGCGGGGAGTTTATATCTTTCTCCAGAGTTAAGAGCCATGATTTGAATGGCCTACTACAATTTTCTACATTAGGGGTTCCCAAACAACACACATTAGACCACAGACCTGCATTTGATTTAGTCCTAAGCAACTCCATCTGAGAAGACTTGTTTAATATTTTTTTTGCTAATACATAAAATACCATTACAATTTACCTGTAACCTACTACATTTTGGTGGGGACCCCCTGGAACCAGCTCAAGGACCCCTGGTGGTCCCCGGACCCCACTTTGGGAACCCCTGCTCTACATAACAAGAAAATGAAACAAAAACAAGAGATGGTATTTTCTGCTAGCTGCTATGGCACCACCTGTTGGTAGATGATCAGAAATACAATAGGTACTGTAACAAACAGGACAAGGGAAATTAAAAGACGAACTAAAGGCCGACTGAATGAGTTATGAGAGATAAAACGGCTGTAATTGACTTTAACTGGCGGTATCATCCGTATCATAAATATGTGTTCAGGTAAATAAAGCTGGTGGGAGCATCCTGTGTTGTGTGGATTTGCCCCACCCCCTACCACCTCCTCCCTCCACACAACACAAGGCAGGATATATGAGGGCAATAATGATCATCAGCGGTGATCTCAAAGAACAACATCATAAGGAGTGTTTCATAGCAGTTTTTTTAATTGAATAAATCGCCCTAAGAGCCTTTGCAAACTGCCCTACTTCCTGGCGGTCATGCTGGTGCAGTCTTTGAACCAGATGGGTTGGGCAGAGAAACGTACATCACAAATTGCCAATTTAATTCAAACAAATTTTTCATCCAGCTTAGTATGGAGAATAATTTATTTACTGTAAATACATCAGAGATTAATAAAGGAAATCTATAGATTCCTTTTCTAATAACTATCATTTTTGCAGACAACCATTTTTGAGAGAGAACTGCCTGTTTGAGAGGTACTGTAAGTAAACTTGTCTAGAGCCACCCATTATTCCCACGCAATATCTATAAGTTAAAGATAAATAGAATACAGCACACTGATTGTGGGGAAAAAAAGCTATTCGTATCTTCAAATTATTGATTTGTAGATGATCCAAAAAACTGATAAATGTCTTTATTTCTCCGCTCTTATCATTATTGTTATTATCATTTTTATGTTACACAGAGAGAACCTGTCAAAGCAGACAAAACCCAGATTTCAGAAAAACACATGTCATTACACCTCCAACCGCAGGGTGTCGCTGCTGACTTAGAAAAAAAACCCTTGTCAGTGTGTCTCCCGTAATCCTGTCTGTAAGTCTGTCTCATAGGCGCACAGCTTCGACAAATTCGCCCTTAAAGCAATGATCACTTGCTTCCACTGTATATTATGATTACCCACATTATTTTCAAGTAAAAACACATTAAAAAAGAAAATCAGACTAAATGGCGGAAACACATTTATTAAATGCATTAATTAGTTAGTTTCTGTATTTCATAGTCATTATGACAAGCACCATGAGGGCACATTGCCCCATCTAGCCACACATAATACATATCTAAAGCACATGAAATAAATCACCCCTTACAAATGATACAAGCTCTGGCTGTGAAAAAATAAAGACTCTCCATGACCATGGCTATTCGGTGTTTTCACAAGTCTTGCTTGTTACTGGTGGGAGTGAGATAAAGTCGTGACATGCTCACTGAGGTCAATTGCTGTGTGGCATCTGCATGTACCGGATGGCTTCCTACCCTGTTAATTAAATACTGCATTCACCTTATCTCTGTTCCTCATGCTGACAAGGCTCTCCAGCAAACTAAAGACATCTTTTCTGTGGCTGACAGATGCTGCAAATGCTAATGAATAAACAAACAAGCAAAAATCAAAATGCAAAAGTCTTCTAACCTTGAATGAGTGCCGTGGTTCTCAATGGGCTACAAAAAAAACACTGCTAATCTGATGCAGGAAGATCTTTCCAGGCTTTATCTTTGACTCCGATGACTCAGTCAAGGTAATTACCTTGGCCAGAAAGGTCGTTGTGAAACATAATGGAAAAGTAACAGTGTGAGGAGTTGGACTTAAGTTAGATTAAACCAAGCATGAGCAGGGACACCAACTGGAATTTCAAGGGAACAAAGAATATGTCATTGCAGTGGCACGCACAGCACGATGGCAATCAAAATCTGACAGATTTGACATTTTGTCTTCAGAATAATTGTGTTTTGAACTTTAATTTTAGCTAATACACATAACTACTTTAATTGTCAAGTGCTGATAGTTTACTTACTTTCCCCAAATAAACAGGTTGTTACAGAATTCCCTACAGAGTGGAATGAAAAAGAGTGGCAGCAGGGTACTCGGAGCTTTATTTAGCTATGTGTCTTTAATGCCTAGGGGGCCTGGGAGCATCAGCGATTGCTCACAACAGGTCCCTGATTACAACTGCAGCATTAAAAAACGCAGGTCTGTATGATGTTGCCACGGTAACACACGTTGTGTCTTTTATGACAGCCTCTGCTCACATCTCCTGGTTGATCACAGGATACACCCAATGGCACACGCCATATTATCCATTTTACATCACACTGATTTCCCTTATTAATGACGTTATGAGCTTACACAACAACTTCTGCACGCGCTTTATTCTCACAGCTTTTTCCGTTGCAGCGTAGTTTTCATTTGCTTGTATGCACTGGATAATTTCTTTACAGGAGGTGTGTGTGTGTGTGCTTGCGCGTGTGTGTGCATGCGTCAACATGTGTTTGTGTTGCTTGGTGTTATGTCCCTGTTCTGCACCAGTGGCGATCATTCAGCTGACCCTCTCTCTCACCTCTCTCTCCCTGCTCCTGTGTGGATTTAGTTATAAAACAAGGAAGAGCGCCGTCTGAGACGTCATAAACAGCATAGGTATTTTTATCACGTTCATCAAGCCATCTACCATCCAAACTGTTATGGAGTTGCTTTCATTTTCAGCTCATATTTGTATAGCCTCAGGCAGTAACCCAGAGTAATACCTGGTGGCAGACAGGACTCAGGCAGTTGTACATCACTGACGCATTAATGTGTCTACTCAATTACTTTGGAGAGTGTATGTTTCGAAATGTTATTTAACCTGTCTAACGGTTTCCTACCGTCATTCATGATCAATATTTCACCCGAGCACGCATGTAGATGGTAGTACATTCAGTATATTCATGCCTGGGCTCTTTGTATGGCTGCTACAAAGATGAAAAGTGAGTCAGTACTGCATACGTACTTGTAAATTCTAAGGATAAGGAGATAATTACTTCCCATCAGCGTGTGTGTCAGTGTGCAAGAGGCAATACGATGTTGGGTCTGCCTAGAAGAGACCGATTTTAACATTAACACATTGTCATATTGTTAAAGTAATTTGAAAATTGTCCTGCTATCTGAGTACTGTACCCTGCAGGCCTTATTTCTATCAGTCGAGTGTGTGTGTGTGTGTCTCTCTTATGCTGGTACTCTTTTGGACGTCCAATAAGCACACATGGGTATCAGTTGAAGGATCGTTTTCCAAACCAATTCCACCTTTGTCAGACTCCCTATTGCTTCACACATTGTTGCTTTAACCGCTGATCTTTTTTTTTTGGGTTTACCGCGACCCTGCGGGAACTTTAAAGACAGAATATTCCAGCTGTGGGCTACCTCCAAGGACCCGTGTTAGAGGATTGTTTTGGGGCCTTGAATTCTTTGAAGACTTCAAAGAATAATGGGATAATTATTGTACTTACCACCAGAGGGAAAGGGAAAGACAGAGAGAGAAAGGGAGAGAATAATGGGTGCTCAAAATAGACAATAAATCTAATAGGGTGCAAATTGAATGGAAATATGCTTTCACACGAACAGCAAGTATAGGATTATCAACTTTCAGGTTGTGCTCTCATCTTGTCGTCCTTTTGGTGTATTTAGCGAGGCTCTCTCCGTGTTAGGGTTTGACAATGTTGATTTTCTGTTTTTTTCCAGCATGGAGTACTTAGCCCAGGTAACATGAAAACAGGTGGTGTAAGCATGGCTGATAGTACCTTCCCCCCACTGATTAGATTGCAATCGATTTCTGCCAAATGTCAGGAAACACAAGAGTCTAGTGCCATTTAATGTGTGTCAGATGAGAGCAGAAGGTAAGAGTCTGTGTTATCACTCATGTGTCACACCGGCTAGAGAATGACAGGGTAGCGGTGCCAGGGGTTTAATTGGCGTTAACACTTGTGGTGTAGAGCTATAAGGCTGGAGTCTCCTTGGCAATGTCCAGTCGAGTCAGGGGTAACATTTGGCTGTGCGAGGGGGGAAAAGCAGTTATATTTATCGACTGAGCTGGATTGAAAGGAATCAAATGGCTTTAAAGACATTTTTAATACAGCCTTAGACGCGGTCTGGGAAGTGATGGTGATTCGTGACTAGAAATATAAAAAAAATAACCTGAGGACTCAAAAAATCAGCGAAAAGCAAAATAAATTCTTTGCTTACAAGGAGTCGTATGGTTTTGCTGACTAATAAAACAGTCCGCTTGATCAATACGTCTGTAAATTACTTTTTGTTGGATAACGCTCCTCCCTCAAATGAAAAGGTAAAGCCATGCAAAATGACCTCTCTGGATCTATTGATTGTCCAGGACCAGTTCATATTTGTGGTTGTGATTGAGGTGCCAGAGACATGGTTATAGATTTCCCTAAAGTAACAACAGTAGAAAACATTTGAAAAGGCCAATCGACTTAAATTGTCTTTGTTGACTAAGACCGTGACACCAATTAGTCAAGTAATTGACCAAGATAGGGCAGCCAGCCCTGGTCAACACGCTTAGTTCGGGGGTTTCAGAGACCTGGGACGATTATTCTTTTGGATTACCTTAATGACTGCAGAGAAAAAGCCATTAATCAAAGGCACCCTCTGGTCAGGATATTGCTCCACAGAAAATATCTACAACCTTCTCATTTCAGAATGGAGATTTCTGGCAAAGCTATAAAGCACAGTGTCAGGAATGACTGGCCCCACTCCAAGCCCATTAATGATGTGATGATTGAACTCTCATTCACAGAACAACCCCAGACACTTAAAACGTCATATCAGTTTTGTCAGCAAGCCCTGTTCTGACAGCCCAAGGTCAAATGGATATAGACTTGATGTCTATATCATTTCGGTTCTGCAGCAGCATTACTTTGCTGTACACTGTAACATATTATGGCCAAATGATTAAGCACACGCAAGGCTTAGACTTACAACCATTTTGCCCATGAAAAATAATGAACAAGGTACATAGAAACAACCTGACCTACCTGCTGTGTCGGCCCAGCATAACATACACTCTCACTTTTAAATCTCAATATATAACGTCGCTTGAATTGAAACGTCCCTTCCAGGTGACTTCATACAGGAAGTCTCCCAACTACAAAACAACGCTGATTATCGTTGCACTTTCACATGTACTCGTCACTCTCTATTCTTCCCTTAAGTGAGCTTTCAGTTTTTTTGACGTACCCAGTGCTCAGCGGTGGAGGACGAGCAACAAGACCGATCAAAATGAAACAACCCCTTCTACCGGGATGGCCCTGGGAACATCTGCTCCCTTTGTCCTCACAACTAAGTGGACGTTTTGAGAGCGTAAGCAGAATCACACTGATTATCTGGTGAATGTTAAGGTCTACGTATAGTACACATATATATCGTACCTGTGATTGTTTTACAGTCATCTTATGTGAAAACAATAAAAAGGCATCTATCTGAAGTACAACCTTAAGTAAATAGATACATTTCTCTTACCATGACCCTCCTACCTGCATATTTCTTTTTGCCGTAGCTGTGTTTGCTGGCTTTTTGAGTTGTTTGTTTTGATCAGTGGGAAGGCATATTGTTGGATACACTTCATGCTAGAAGGTTACATTTCATATTCTTTGCTGAAAGGGAGATAAAATAAAGGATCAAGGGAATGGAAAAGCTCCCTGGCCTCATAAACATAAGTAAGAGTGAAACTCCACTTTGGCTGCCATTTTCATCCACACACTTTAGGGATTCCAACTTGAACACAGCGATGGGAATAGTGGAAGAAAATACACATTTGCCTTCAGAAATTGAATGAAATCTTGCCAGGGATTTGGTGCGCCACACTTTGTCAAAACGCAGGCCGGTGCAGGGCTGAGCTATTGATGGATGTCGCTGATAAATGTGAACAATGAAAAGTGAGTGACTTTGGAAAGGTAATTGGCTAATTTCCTAAATTACAGTAATTAGGACAATTGGGGTTATGGTGTTATTTTCTGGGGTAGATGTTGCTTTTGAGTTGCAGGCAGCTGCGAGCGTTGAAAAGTGGAGGACTGTGTGAATATTTGCAGAGGGAGAGATGGTGAGCTCATTTTTGTTGAGTAGCCTACAGTATTACAGTTGTGTTTGGCTTCGTCTGGACTTTAAGCAAATAGCAAACAGACCCCGCGAAGGGAATTTGACCGTGTAATCATTCCGCAAAGAAGTATTTGCAAATGAAAATGGGAGAACTTAACATTTGGCTGTGACGACCTTTTTTTCGGAGGAGAGAGAGAGGCAATATGGGCAAACGCAGACCTGTTGCAGCCATCTGCTCCAGCTGGTTCCCGCTTCAGCCACGGCTCATGGGTTAGAGCGCTGTCGCTGCTGTAAACTGCAGAAATCTCAACAGCTATCAATCCCAACACAAACTGTGTTGATCCTGGTGAGCCCGCTGATCCAAACACTCATCCGGTTATGAAAGTTATTACCTGAACAGACAAAAGGATCCTCTTTCCCAGCAGAGTGGACACCGCTAACTTCCCGGTGATTGATGGCGTCGACGAGGATGTCTGTAAACTGGATTTTTTTTTTTGATGCCGTTTTCTTTATCCCTTTCATACAGTACCGCTGCTGACACCGAAAATAAGATTAAGCTCGGTTTTGGGACCTTTATTAACCTCTAATCACCATAAATGTGGCATTACACAAAAGATGAGATGTCTGACTTTAATTAGGGCCTATTATTATCGTTGTGAGACGAACACAGAGGTCACTGAAGCTTTTCAAATTGACTCACTTTTTTTTTTTTACCCTAGCTCGACTTGACTAAATATTCTTTCTGGGCTTGCAGTGGTGTCTAGGACAAAGTGTCTGCATGAAACGCTTTGTCTGAAGCTCTGAATGCAATGCGGCTTTCTGATTCCACACCTCATGATTGTCTGTATACATCGAACAACAATCTATATAGGTTTAAATGTGTGGAGAAATGATAACGTTGAGAAAAACCTTTGATGAAAGGACAGTTATAGCCCATTACTCGCTACCAGGGCATGCCGGGGTTTTTTTAGAGAGCACTGTCATCATGGTTTGGTTTTCAGATGGCATAGTGAAGATGGATAAGAGAGAGAGGAGAGATATAGCAGCATAGCATGGTTATAGATTAAAACCCATGCAAGAGCTGAAAATGGCTGATTTCCCAGAAGGGTGTACTAATCCACTCAAGTGCCATGACACCTTGTCATGCACCTTTATACCCAAATCATATTTTTATCCTGGTGTAAGGTCATGCTACTTACCTGCAGTTCAGCTGCCACCAGAATTATCCTGGTGTCAGAGCACCAGCGGTGTAGCCGGTTCCTGGTAGCAGTTACAGTCACGGGGCAGTCATAATGGATTTATTACAGTTATAAATGCACTGTGCATGTGAAACGCCAGCGCGATAACACATCTGTAACAACTGTGAGTCCATCGCTCACTAATGTTTGTACTCGTGTTTCAAGCTAGTGTTGTCATGACTGCACATGCGTACGCTCAATCACTGATACCTCAATAGGTGAGCGTGATCGTCTGTAGCAGCACTGATGACGTCAACCGATGTACGAGCCGCGTGGCGCCGTGACGTTTACGTGCACAGATCACTCACATCACCTGGTTTCAGTAGGTAAATGTTGTTGGAGTAACCCTTGTAAGCTCATATACTCCGACTATGAGAAACCCGGTTAAGAGGCCTGGCCTGCTGCGATATTAAACAGGTTACTGTGCCATGTAAACATTTTACTCCTTCCTCCTACCCTGCATAGCTGGTACATTTCGATGTCAACAGAGCCTACTATTACTATTGGGATCATCATTTTTTCTCCCCCTGCATTAGATGTAACCTACTTTTGCTCAGTCAGAGGGAGGGGGTAGGTGGTGGCTGCTTTTCATACGTTTTGCTGGCAAAGTGTTCAATCAGCAGAGAGGACACCACAGATGGACAGGAATATTGAAAGTGATTTATTTATGACAAACGGGGATTTGTATTTGCAGGGTATCATCGTTATAAGTTCATCCGTATGAGACCTTGGTTAAGGGAGAATCTCCGTCCGTCACCAACTTGTATTCTCCTTTTGCACAATCCAGCGGCTGCAACCACCTTGGACTACATTGCCTCTCCTTTTGTGATTTGTAACCAATGGTTACAAGGAACAACCTGTACATAATAATAATAATGTAATCCACTGAATTGTGGTATACTCTTCCCTTGGTCTGGAAAAAAAAACACCGTGGAAAGGGAGTCAGTAAGGGACTGAGGAACAAGTCAGATCACAGTTATAATTGGGGGACAAACAATGAAATAATATGAGATTATTTTAAAAATAGCAATTATTGCATCATTCTCCCATGCCAATACATCACATGAATCACCACAAGAAGCTATACCATTTCTTCTTCTGCCCTTCCATTAAACATAAGGGTAAACGATAAATCCCGTCCTTAATGGCGAACGTAAAAAGAAACCTTAACCTGAAATGTGTTCCCTGCCAATGCTTTCTGCCGGGCTTCAGAGAGAGCTGGAGAAGTGAACAAGAGGAGCTAGCCCGCTGTGTCTGAAGTGGCCTTTTTTCTCACAAGCATGGCACACTTATGTCTGCCAGACAAATAATCGGGTCATCCTATTCAACATGTACCATTCTAACCAGCCAGACAGGCTTCGCACCAAACTGTATTGATTCAATAAACTGTCTATCGATCCTAAAAGGGTAGTCATGTTTTTCTTTCTTTCCTCCTTTATTCAGTCCTCCTCTCTCCGGCTCAGCTTAAATATTCCATCTTATTTGTGACGGCAGACAAAGCACTTAAAGGGTGAAGCTTTTTGGATGCAGGACTTTTGAGCATATGACAGAACGCATTAGCCTCTTCACTTTATGCAGACATTGGCCCACTTTGTCGCTAAAAAGGCCTGTATGGAACTATTTTTTGCCCAATTCCAAGCGAGGGAAGTGTGTCATGACCCAGTAACACCTAATGAAACCTGCGTGAAGTCCTGCCGAATCTTCCCCTTCGCTATGTCCTCCCTTGCTGTTAAACATTAACCAAGATTGACAGGTGGGAGTGTATGTGAACTCGTCCCAGAGGAGAACGCCTAGTAACACCTTTTTAACAAGCACTCAGAATGAAATGGTTGTGCAGTCTGGTATTTTCGCTCAGACGGGGTCAATAAAAGGGGTGTTAATTCCCATGGTTCTTTAACGGAAACTAAATGCAGTCAACAATGTCATGCTCCTTTTAAAGAACAGGAGCAGAACAACAATATTTTAAGGACAGCATTTTGCAAAGCCTCCCCGGCTGCCCTGTCAAGTCTGTCTACAGTCACAAAGGGAAAATAAATTGTGAATGTGCTGTTTCTTTTGCACATGCACATGATTACAGCGTTACTTTGGATCCAAATTAAGGAAATCATTACTGAATAGTGTAAGTTGGCATTTAAATACGTTTCCATGTCACTGTACTCACCAGAAATGTAACAAAACATTAATCATATTGGCTAACCATTGAACTTTGTTTTCATAAGGATTTCATAATCATTTTTTTTTTAGTGGCATGCTCTTAGCGTAGGCTAGATAACTGCTCTATTTTCCTCCTCAAGAATATTGGCTTTTTTCCTAAGCTTTTAACCCATGCCAACATGTCACATCACAGTGAAAATGAAGGGAAAATACATATTTCAACTTAAACAAGTAATATGGCACTCAATAATCCTTCAATAAAATACGATATAAGTCATTTAAAAAGACATTTACATTTAGATTTAAACACAAGTTGGTGTAATAGCTGAAAGCACAGTGGGGGTATGCCACATAGTGAACTGGGAAATGCTACGATAGCTGTGTAGGGTAGTCTGAATGAGGTGGCTATTTCAGGTCAAACTTGAAAGACCTTCCCTCATAAGCTTAGAAATAGCTAAACATTTTTAGCTATGATGAGAAATCCCTTTCCATAAAATACCTATTAATGTCATTTTTTTTAATCTGCATGCAAGGTGGTTTTGAGGAACACATGTAGTCAAACAGCATCATGACCAAGGTGTTTCTAACGTTTGACAGTTTAAAGCATCTCTGTGATTTTGTTAATCTACATTTTAATATGAGTCGATAGCACTGCAGATGTTTCCGTGTGATTCACAAAGTAATATTATTTTGTTTTAATACCTCAGAGGTATCAGCATTTAGATAAAACCATAGGATACCATTTCAGCTATTTATGTGCAAATCTATTTTGCACACTGCAAAAACAAAAAGCAAATAAACCTAAAAACGGTGAACATTTTTCCTCCCAAAGGCACGCGGGCTCTAAACCAAAATGAAAACTACACTCTCAATATTGTTTATGTGTTTGTGTTTGCTGTTTTTCCCCACCAACAGTTCTCAGCCAAGTGGAACCATCTCCCATAACATTTGGTGGAGGTGGAAGACAGGCTCTTAATCGGCTGTGTTATTGAATTATTGAATTAAAAGCTTAAGTACTCAGGGTGAGCATGTCAATTTTTCACAACTGAATGGTACACTGCTCATTCTATTTTCATCTGAATAGATCATTTGTGTATGTAAAATATGGAAGAATGGGGGTATTACACAGATCAGTTTCATTGTCTGTAATTCCCATTCATTGTGACTGTAATCATTGTGAGAGACAAGTCATATTCATCCGACAGTGCACGCTAGTCCCCTAATCTGTATTCAGCTCCCCTCAATAACATAGCACTTTTTTGTCAAGCAGCTGTACTGTAGCACGGTGTTAATTAAGAAAGGGTTGTGCTTCAAAGCAAACATTTTACATAATTATGGCTGAAGTGGGGCTCTAACCTGTTTCTGTTTCACATCCTTAAGAGATACGCTGTCAAAAAAAAACCTAAGGAGTAGGTGTTAAAGCAAAACGGTTCAACCCCTTTCCTCCGCTTGACATTCCGCTCACCTGTTCCCCCATCTCAAAACTCTGGGACTTGATACGGGAGGAAAATGATGTGATGTTACTGTCTGT
>CABFOQ010024472.1:0-18816 GCA_900660455.1 Gephyroberyx darwinii
ACGTGTGCATCATGTGTCCATCTTGACCTCTTGTCCTGCACTTTTGTCCATCTCTGAGTAAAAGAAAAATGACATTCACTCTGTCAAAGTTTGGTTAGTCAGAGGGTATTACTGAAATGTTATTTAGGTATCTGAGTTTAACAGTCCCAGTTCAGTTTTAAGCTGCAGTCTTGCCAAGCTGTCACCTGGGTGCAGCTGACTCATAATAGCACTCACTCATGCAATCCTTAGTTCATAGTCATAATAGTAATTCTGTCATTACAACTTATTTTTTAACTCCATTGTCTCTGTGCACTTCTGTGATCCCTCCTCTGATCAGAATCGACAGCCTGCGCCAGAAGCTGGAAAATCAGGGTCTTGAGAATGTGACCTACATGGTTGTCAACCACCAGGGGGAGCAAGCACAGCGCCTGCACCACATGCTGGATCAGAAACTGCCAGAGCACATCACACTCTACAAACAGGAGGCCCAACAGCCTGATGTCTGGCAGACTTTGAATGGAGACAAGGATGACTTTCTCATTTACGACAGGTTAGTTACTTGCAGTGGGTGATTTGTTCACATGTGTCAAGAGAGATGAAGAGCAGATATATTGTGGTTTTACCTAAAATTGACAGTCAACAATACCATCAGGTTAATTTGATTGACAAAAGTCAGATCTCACCATGCTTTTCAACCCTTTTACCATTAGGTGTGGCCGTCTCACCTACCACATCTCACTTCCCTACTCCATAATCGGATATGGCCATATAGAGGGTGCAATCAAAAACACCTACTGCAAACGTGTATGTGGGAACTGCACATATGAGGTACTGTAGTCCACACATGCATGCAAGAATAATACATACATTTTAAAATGAGCATAAGTCTTCAGATGTGAGTAACAAATTGTGGTTGGTAACAAATGTCATCAAAGACATTCTCACACACTAACATTGCATCTTGCTCTTTTTCAATTTCCCCTCCAACCATCCTCTTCCTCCTTTCCTCCTTCTCTTCCTCTGTTTCTCTTCTTTTCCTCTTTTCCTCTTTTTTCTTGCAGAGCTCTGAGATCCCAGAGGAGTGCCACAGGAAAGTAGAAGCCAAGCCTGAGACAGATGGTGCCCCAGATGGAAGGGAAGAGACTGGGCATGGACATGTTCACACTCATGGGCATGGGCATGGTCACCACCATGGAAATCACCATGGCGTTGGCCATGGTCATGACCATGGACACAGTCAAAGTCACCCAGGTGGTAGGGAACAGGGACATAGTCATAGTCATGGGGTATCTCATGGTCATGGGGGGCAACAGCAGCTTGACATTGGCAACATGCAGCAAGCCGTGGATATGGGCCAGATACCCCAGGAGGCACAGGGAGCACCTCTGATGCAAAAGCCCTGAGTACCTGAGAAGGCTAAGTGAAAGTCAAAGCACAGCTGACAGTGGACGGCAGACTCTGAAAATGCCGCTCCTCAGACCAGCTGATGCTGACACTGACGAAGGCTGTTTGGTGAAGCAGGGAGCGAGCAGCCTGTCAGTCTCTGACACTGTGATGAGGCGCTGCCTGCCTCCTGACAGTGACATGGACCGATGGGCGATGCCACCAATCACGTTAGGGAAACCTGACAGTGACGCCCACCCCCCGCTGTCTGACAGCAGCCTCAGTGAGCCTGACCTCCAGGTGTTGAGAGCTGAGGATGAGAGCAGCTGTAAGCAGGCTCTGATTCTCTGATATTACCACCTGCTAGCAACACTGGAGCAAAGCGCTCTCTATACCAACAAGTATTACCCTGGGAGAGGGAGGGGAAATCCCTGACAGCTACACAAACACAGATCGACTCTGGCACCTATCATTGTACACTCACACAAGCTAACATTTGAAACATTTAGTTCCATGTAGTGATTTTGGTCAAGATAAAATCACAACCAAAGAAGGTTTTGGCTGCTTGTTAATTGGTTACTTTTGACAAAAAAAAGTATAAAAAAAAATTTATTTGACTTAAAAAAGTATCTGGTCCTCATTGGAATGGATTGTCATTGTCAGACAGTCAGTGTCACCGTCTCACCATCTGTCTGTCAGTGGGTTGTCCCCATCCTTTCTCAGGAGTGTAAGGGTGATCACGTTAATATCTGTCCTCCTCCATTTTGCTCTCTCCATCCTTTATGAAGCCAGACGCAGAAACTATGCTCTAGTGGTGTCTGTCTGAAGTCAGGCAGGAAAGAGAGGAGGAGGAAGTTCAACAACATGATAAACCCCCAAATATAGAAAATTCAATCTAAAGATTTTTGAGGGAATTGCGGAAGGGGAGATAATCTGCAAATACTGAGAAAAAAGTAGATTGTAGCACAAGAAACAGTTACATCAGATTCTGTGAATTAGTAAATGACCAGAAAACTTTGAAGATGGATGAAAGTAATACCACATTATAAAAAAAAGGCTTAAAAGCAAAGTTAAATCAGTTTATAACAGTAAAAACTCTGTTTGCAGGTCACACTACCAATTATTGTTGCTGAGCACCAACATTTCACATATAATTACAGTAACTGTATTACTTCTTATTGTATGCACTTGTCGATAGACTCCACAAGCTTCAATATATCTCAGGTATATCATTCACAAATTTCTGCTCTGACATATGAAATGTTGAAGATTTGGCATTTGTCTATTTTCTAGAGTAGGTTGCAAATTGCACGCATTACTAGGCTTGTTGTTTGGAAAAAAGAAAACTTACTATATTAAAAGGCAGAGGGAAAGTGAAATGTTTAGACTGTGTGAATACATTCTGTACTTAATGATGGTTTCTAGGGGAAGACAAGAGTCACCCAGAAAATCTGATGCTTGTACAGAAAATAGTATTTTTATGTGCATTGTAAAACATGGAAAAGGGAGTTGAATAAAGATGGCCAAGTTTATTATGCCTCCTTATTGTTTTGGGTATGTGTGTGTCTCTAAGTGTCTCTATGTGTGTGTGTGTGTGTGTGTGTGTGTGTATGTGTGTGTCTCTATGTGTGCGTGTGTGTTTTCTCATCAAAGATGAAGTAGAAACACTGTTTTGACAGTGAATTTATATTTTTAGGTGTACTGAGTTAAAAAAAAAAGTAAAAAATCTGAGAGTTGCCGTGCAAGATGGCGTGTGTGGCGGTTTGACATGGGCTTGTCTGGGGGGGAGTGACTTTTCGAAGGCATTTGGTAACAATCCTGCACGTGCCTGGAGAGTTGAATGCATGTGACTGTGACAAAGCAGAGGGATCATATTACCTTCAATGCTCAAACGTTTATTGTCTTTTAAGTCCAATACAGCACATGTCTAAACTGGTGTATGATGTCACGTTGAGAAAAAAGATTATTTTGGTTGAAGATAAATAATAAAGAGTACTATGAAACTGTTTTGCTGGAGGTTTGTCAACAGATGGCAATCATGCTCTAGAGCAGTGGTTCTCAATCCAGTCCTCAAGGACCCCCTGTCCTGGAGGATTTAGCTCCAGCCTTACTCAGACACACCTGAACCAATTAGAGGCTTCAGGTTTTCATGATACTTTAATCTTTGAGGACTGGATTGAGAACCACTGCTCTAGAGGATAAACCTCCACCACACTCTCAGCGATTTGGAGGACTTTGATGCAGTTCATGCTCAAGACTGACCTCATATAAGCTTACCAACTCCACCCAAGTGACTTTTAAACAGTGAGTGCCTCTTCACTCCAAATCCTGATCAGTTATTTCAGAAACATACAGTGACAGATAGACAGTGATAGACTCAACAATGTTTCATCGCTCCAGTAATTTTACGGACCATAGGAAATTACACTCATTCATTACACTCTTTCTCTCCCTGACAAGCATGCACACAGACAGAGACACTATAAAATGTTTCACCATTCTGACCATAGGGCCAGACTGTACTGACTTTTCATAACCATAACCAACATGTACATGTTGTATGCTCAATAATAGCTTGAAATATTTGCGATTTGGAGTATGAGGAATGAAACTGAGCTCTCTGAATGCATCAGGTAAGAGCATGTTTTCAATTATGTGCTAAATGTTCAACAATCAGATGGGTTTTTCCATGACCTATTTTATCTGTTTTGGTTTATTTTGGCTCCATCTACTCCACAGGTTGTATTTAAGTGTGCTGGTCAGTGTCCCAAAGAGACACTTTCAGCATCCCAAAAGAGAGGGACTGTGTATGGAAAAGGGTCATTTTTATCACATAGTTATTAAGTCATTTTACCACAAGTGTCTGTCACTCCAGAGACAGACAGACAGACAGACAGACAGACAGACAGATAGACAGATAGATAGATAGATAGATAATCCACTTTTTGTAAATTATTTGTAACTCTTTTAAGGCGTGATTCATTCATTTTATTCTTAGGATTGAACTTAAGAGATAATAAAAATTTAAATTTAGACAGGAAAAAAGATCAACGAGTCACCAACAAGAGGAGCATCTTAAAAACACATTTGTCTATGCTACCACTTATGTACTAGGGCCAAGGCACCACTGAAAACCTTTGAAATTGTCTTCAAGTGTAGCATCTTCTCTGTGTAATGTATCTGAATTGCCTGTCTCTGAAAAGGTCAACAAGCAACTGGAGGTAATAAATGAGGCCTAGGTGGACTGCTTGTGTGGGCGTAATTGGGCAAAAGATCCAATACAGGGGAACGGTGACTTATGGGTAATTATGGGCAATGTCCTGAGACGAAGAGCTGTGAGTGGCTGTCTCTCTGATCCAATCAGTCCCACACAGAGCAGCACAGTACACAGCCTCTGTCTTAATTGTCCGATATGCTTTCCCCCCGATGCACAACTGTCCCTGCAGCACTTTCCCTTCTACTTAGCCCAACAGAGAGGGAGAAAAGAGAATCACACACACTTGTGAATTCATTCACACAATTTCCTCTCTGTTACTTACTCACAAACAAGCACTCATAAATGCACATTCTCTGAGCTCACCTTTACTGTGCAGTATGCTGCTGGTTTACTCTTAACTACCCAGTTCGCTGGTGAACTAAGGTCTTTTCACCAGGGATGAACTATTTTATGCTATTTACAGCCTGCAGAGTTGGAAGGGGTTGTTAGCATTATGGCAAGACATGAACATGTTAAAAGCCAAAATCGTTACATTATATACTGTTTTCTATATTTTGAATGCAATTAACAACAAAATGGATACGCACAGATGATAAAGATATATACATTTATTGTGTAGCTTTTTGAAAAGTATTGATCACAAAACCAACAGAGAGGCTCGATTGACAGGACAACAACATTAAACCATCATAGATCACGGCGGTTCTTGGCCCTGAGCACTACAGTTGTTTCCACTTCTCTCCATGGCCAGACAGGTAATGGCCTAGGAGAGTGGTTCCAATATTGGAAATGTAAGGGGATGGGGAGGCCTCAGATAATACGGAGCAAAGTCATATTAAATAAACTGATGCATACTTAGAAACTGATGGTGTTGAGTATTTCACAGTTGTGACACAATTGTTTTAGATTTTGGCATTTAGCATGCCATTAAATCATTCTGTCACCGAGTCAGCCTGGATGAAGCATGCCATAGAGAAACATAGACACATTACCCATGCTGCCCCATCCACTATAGACAGAGATGGTGGGGTGTAGGTGGTGAGCTAAGGACTCTGAGATGAAGAATAATGATAAAATCATCGTAATAAAGAGTTCGGACCCACTGATCTCAATTATGGAGAACCATGCTGCATACAGCTGGACGAGTCGAAACACCTCTGGCTGAACACACTTTGTTGATGAAGAGTTACAACCAACACAAATTCCAGCACTCAAGAATATTTCCAGGCTAAATAGTGACAAAACCCACCCTTGAACCAAAGAAAGACAAAGACGCTAGAGGCCAAAAAACCCCCATTAAAAACCATCATAGCCCTGTCAAACACTTCTGTCAATGACAAAATACTGAAGTCACATATTGGGACAAATTCAAGAGTGTAGAGTTATAGTATAACTACTCCACTCAGTCTGTATATTTTACGCTTTGATAGACACTATCTATCTGCTCTATCTACTCAGAAATTTCCTAGCAAAAATTCAATATGCTATTACAGTACGTCGCTCTATCAATCCGGTAGTGTATGTCCTATAAACACCAACTTTGTAGCTTATTGATATTAATAGTTCCTCATCATCCAATTATTGTGCTAAATAAAAACATATGCTGTTTCATAATAAGTAATTCAGAGACTTGATTTAGTTTGAGATACAAAATCTGAATACTAGTTGAACACCAGATATATGTGTACAAAGTGCTTGCATGAAAGTGTCTGTAACATATATAAGCTTGAAATAATAGTCACAAACTTTTACACTACAATTAAAAATGAGCTTACTGTGAACTGGCAAAAAAAAAAAATGCAGACACAATATAGTAAACAACTGTATAGTAAGCCTGAACAACAGCTTCCCCACCCTCTTCCTCTCTGTAACATTTTAAAAAACATTTCAGAAATTAAACATTTTTTACTATGCTACAATAGCATAATTGCATTGCACACTCCAGTTTGCACACATTCACAATCACCAATGTACGAATGAAAGAGAACCTCAACAGTGCTTTTTTCATAATCTGATCTTCCTTCATATACACAGAGAGGCTTCTGGGGGGTGTTCAGTTAAGTTTTACACTTTCAAAGGATAATTGCTGAATTTTCCATATATTTCTGTGACCCGAGAGCAGTCTGGCCTAGGTTTACTCGAAATTGTATGGTTTGATTCTCTGTTGATAGTCACATGGCCAGCAAAATTAGGCCACCACTAATACTCAAGGGAAGAGTGTCAGTAGGCAACTGTGTTGTGTCTCTACTTTTGTGCAAAATTGTTCTTAGTGTTTCTATTGATCAAAACTTATAATTTGGCCAAATCATATCTTCCAATTTCACCTAGGCCAGAGACCGTTTTCAGATCAAATATCTGTCACATTGTAATAAAGGGAAAAAAAGTCCTTTTAGACATGATCTAAAACAACACTTACACTCGTACACAATACAGTGAACTCTCTTGAATGACCCTCCCCCACCACAGTAAGGCTGAATGCAGGAAAAATACATGTACCGAGCAGCAATAAATTCTGATTAGTAACATTAATGACATACAAATATATACTTGTAATTTTACAGCACTAGTAAATATATTAAGACATTTCTGGACCAGCATTGACTTGCTGGTATCATCAGCACTAGGCAGCAGCAACAGAACATTGAGCTATTTTCGAGAGAGAGAGAGAGAGAGAGAGAGAGAGAGAGAGAGAGAGAGGAGAGAGGAGAGAGAGAGAGAGAGAGATGTATTCTTATCATATTCACATTGAAAATTGTGTTGTGAAAATTGTATGGCTCTTTCTCTGATGGACTGAGATTGTCTGATACAATGGACCTATTCAGCCCAAGCCTGCTTATCTTAAGGATGAGTCCAAAACAACATTATGCCCGGGTCCGTTTCTGTTGCACTGTGAATTCTGTTTTGTTCACGGTGAGATATACTCATTTCAAGGCTGCCCTGATGCTAAACAAGCACAATGCCTATGAGATGCTCAAATGAAAATTCATTGTGTTGTGTCGTACACAACCTTGTATTACGCAGACCCTCTATTGAACTAGCTTATTGTGTATAGTATGCTACGCTGATGTGTTAGTGTCACAGGCTTATTGTCAAATTCCTTATGATAAAAATCACAGGTTGAAGAGATGAGGAACCTAAAATCAACAAAGGCTCTCCTCTGCTCTCGTTTGACCCACACTGGCTACCATTACAGCTTACATTGTCAATGAACCAAAGAGCAAGCTTATACTTTAAGTTCTGGGAAAACTCTGGATCATTCTGGGTCACCTAGTATCACTTTATATGTGAGACTGTCCAGTTACATCTGATCAGAAGTTTCACCCCTTATACATAAACACACATTTTACTCCATACTTAATAACATACATAGATTAATTGTATCTGACTCTCAGGTGTTTGGATGGACACATTCTCACATCTGTCTGTCTGTCTGACTTGAGGACTTTCAGTACTAGCCCTGATTGAGGGTTCTGGCTTCCATTTCCAGATCATCTCCATGTGAGATCAATTTTGCACAAGCATGACCTGAAAAGTGCAACTCTTAGGATAGGAGCCTAGCAAAATTTACTTAGATGATCTGTGTTCAGGCAATTTTCAGCCTGTAATCAATGTAATCATACACTATATGGCTATTTCAGAAAGGCAAAATTATGGTCTTTTTTAAGGCAAATGTTTTCACTGATTTTTTTTAACAATGATTATTAGTGTCTCTGTGTGTGTGTGTGCGTGTGTGTGTGTGTGCTGGTTTTTACTAGTGGAGTTATGCAGAGAGAGGCTTTATACATCAATTCACTTTTGCCTATAGTTATGCATAAATACATACATTTACTCACCTAAGCGTACCTTATCACAGAAAAGGCAAGCCAGTAACACGGCCAGAGGCACGGGTCAAAAAAGAAAAAAGTGTGAAACAGAAAAAAACAAGTAATTACATACTTCCAACTTGTTCCAGTTATTGTCCCAGCAATAATGCAATGCAAGGTGAAAGGTTTACAGTCCATAAGCAGCAAGCTTGCTAATTAAGGTTGCAATCAAAGTGATGGATTCTTTGTGTGTGCTGTTTATGAAGGTGAGAGACGTAGGCTACCATGAATGTGCCCTGAAGCAAGGCACTTAATCCAATTGCTGCGGAGGTGCTCAGTGTACAACAGCTCCCACATATGAATGTGTGTGAAACCCTTCCACTTTATGCGACAGCCACAGAGCAGTGCTGTAAATACTAGATATTCTCTGACAGAATTGCAGGTAAAAAAAAAAAATCAAAATAAATAAACTCTGAACTCATTGTGAAGAGAGACAGATTAACTAATGCCTTTTATATAAAAATATATCCCTGGTGAGGTACCAATAAGATGACTTGGTGATATAACAAATGTAAGAGAAGAATAGAAAAGAATCCACCAAGCGTACGAAGGTGACAATTAAATGAGTGACAATATAACAGCCGGAGTCATCTCTCTGTAACTCTTTGTTGGGAGAAGAGCAAGCCGACACAAGAGGTGATAAGGATAGTGATGACTTCTTAAAGGTGTGGTGTGAAGGACCGTGCTTCTACGGTGCATACCACATAACAGCAATGACCTGGGTTCAAATCCGGTCTGCATATCATCCCGCCTCTCTCACCCAGTCTTTCCTGTCTCTACTGTTAACTATCGAATAAAGGCAAAAATGCCACACACAAAAAAAAAAAATCTTTAGAATGTGCTTGTCTTCCCCCAATCAAACATGCATTGACATCCATTTTCTCACAGTAAGACTTAAACAAGAATACAAATCTGTCAGTCTTAATATGGTTGATATCATTCCTATAAACACGTAATGAAATCTAAAGCAGATTTAGCACTGAGCTGTTGCTTTTTCACCCTTTACAATCAGAATGTCAGCTTATGATCTGTTTACGTATGGTGCGTGGGTGTTAACACATAGAGCAAACTGTGCATTTGTTTTTTTTTGAATGTGTGTTGTTGGCTGCCGCTGCTTCAAATGGTTTGTAGGAGCACATCTAAAGACATCTCTCTTGTGAAGATGGCTGTTTGGCACAATCATTTTTCATTGCTCCCAAAATTCCCAAATCATTTGTTTATCAGCAACGCCCCCTCAAGTTGTAGTCGCTACTACGTTCTTAGCAACAAAATATCTTCTAAGCTTTTCACACCTCCCTTTCAGCACACTCCGATAACAAAGGCCTGTACAATCTCATCCACACTGCACGCTGTGAGTTATTTGGTTTCCAGCAGAAATCAGGTAGAAGCAGGCTGTCTGTGACTATAAGGGACTTCAATCAATTCTACACCTAAAGGCCTTATGGGATATATAGTCATTTCAGGGTGAAAGGTTCCCCAGCAGGTCTGGGGAGATGTACCCTACAGGCATGGTAGGTAGGGCCTTGAGTGGGTGTTGAGGCAGGCAGGGAGGGGGAGATTGGGTGGGAGGTGGGTTGAGGAGCAGGCTGTGCTGACAGTCCACCTCCTGTACCACTGTGTAGTCTGAGACAGGGGCGAGGAACTGGGATTGGGGGGAGTCAGGAAGGATGTAGGGGGACTGATATACCCCCACGGTGGCTTCTGGAGGCAGGAAGGCCTCCTGGTAAGGTTTGGTCTCCATAGGCTGAGGGGGTATGGCTTGGTACCCCTTGCTGGGCATGGGGGAGCTAGAGCGACTGCTAATCTGCCGGGCACTGCTCTCTGTAGTATAGCCGCTTCCTTCAGGATCCACCACCAACAGCTGAAACTGAAGCTCTTTCTGCCTCCCCTCTTTCTTTGCCTCAGTCTCCTCATCACCTCCATTCTCTTTTCCCTTCTTCTTTGTGTCCTCCTCTGTGGCTGAGATGCTCTCCTGTGTTCTGAGTTGGCCAGGGGACAGCACCACCCCTCCGGAGGGCATTACATCGCTGACCTGAGCGTAGAAGTCTGTGTTGACCCAGGTCTGGGGCCCACCAGGCTGGGTGTTGATGAGGGGCCTGTCTCCTCTCTCTGGGGCTGGACTTTCTGTAACATTTAGGGAGGCTTCTCCATTCTCAGGCTGGCCTGGCAGTTGGGTGGCCATCAGCATGAGGTTTTCTTGGTCAGGAAGATCTGGGTCATAACAGCTGGCCCGGCCTGAGTCATCATCAGGGAAGCTGAGAGACAGAAGGATGAGGGAGGGGGAAATAGATGGAGTGAGACAAAAAGAGAGAGGGAGAAAAATGAGGAGATGGACAAAGAGAAAGATAAGGATAGGGAAAAGAAGAAGGCGTGAGATAGGTGGGGGTTAAGGCCTGTTTCAGGCCATCCAACAGCAAGACAACAATACCAAGAGGAGAATCTCTGAGGTACCTGAGGGTATGTGAGCACCCTAGGTGTGTGTGATGGCTGATGGGCTGGGACAGACCCAGGAGCCTCTGGGTGTCTGACCCTTGGTGGTCGTCCTTCTCTCCAGGATCGGCATCTTCTGCATCCACCTCGATGAACTCCACCCACGGCTCATCCTGGTAGAAATCTAGGGCGTAGGAGGGCACGCCACCCATACCTCCACCGCTCAGGATAAAATTGAGCTCCTCCAGCTTCCCCTTCTGCATTGGGAAGTGTGTTTGTGTGTGTTAGTCATAATGAATAAGAGAGAAAAAAGCACTTTGCACAACAGATGCACTGGCTGTTGATTTGGAAACGCACCTATCTTTTCCTATTCTCATCAGTACTTGTGATCTGCATACTACTATGTGATTACAAAATCAGTTGCAAGCCCAATTATGTTTGTGTGTTCTGCCCTTGTCTGGCCATAGCATAGCAGCAGTATCATTTTATTTATTCCTTTTAGGGACGTTCAAGGGGTTATGTTGTTCTGAAGGCAGAAACAGGCAGCCTATTTAATACATCCCACATCATCTGACAATAACACACCCACAACACAATGATGAAGCAGGACCTTGTTCACCTTATATTATCACTCAATGGGCCCTCATCCTTGTTTCCTTCACTAAACAAACATCTGCGTCTGTTTTTAATCAAAATAACAGTGGATATGTAATTAACAAGTGAAAACCAGCAGGAAGCGTGTGGGTGAATAACGCAATATTGTTTTTCATTAGCTGCGCTGATGGCTCAAGCAAAACAAAGGTATGACAGATTTAATTCAAGCAGAAGGAAACCTTCATTTGATGAAGTCTAATAGGCAGTAGGAACAAACAACATTAAATCACTAATAGTATCTGCACACTGTGGCACATAACATAGCTCATACAATTCTGGAAAGATTATTGGCACTGTTACATTTCATGTAGATAATGTACAATATCTTCTGAAATAATTGGAAATTGAAAAACTTTCGGTCTTTACATATTCATCTGTTGTATTTAACAGCACATGATCAAATAATAAGAATGCAAATAAAAAAAATATTTTATGGCATCGAAACTGAAAAGTCACTTCTCAATGCAGTTTGGCATTTCACCAAATTTTGCCAGTTGTTTCATCCAAAGGAGTGTGCCATTTTATCTGTACACAGGAAGCAAGTGGCTTGTTGTGTTATGGAGAGGATGAAAACATTCATGTGGCCTTAAATGATCATTGCTGACCAGTGTAAGCTCTTGAAGACAGGTAAGGCATGGGCGCCAGGTTTGAATAGCCTACATATAGTGGAAATACTGAGGACAAACACTGAGCACCTAGGACAAAGCTTAAAAACCAAACCTAATATGTTATATAATCACCTCATTGAATGAAAACTTCCATGTGTTGGCTACTGTGAATAATATGTGAACAGATGAACATATGTATATGCACAGATACACAGATCTAAACACACACACACACAGAAAATGCAGCATAACACAGACATACCTTCAGCAGCTCTGGGTCTATGCCTTTAATTTTGGGTGCAGGAACCGGTGGCAACAGAATAACCATTAATCTAAGAAGAGGGAGGGGAGGAGGACATGATGAAGATAACCTGTCTACAACTGTCAATATTTGCTTGTGAGTAAGTGAGAGAGACACAGAGAGAGAGAGAGACTGTTCTCACCTGTGTTGCTGAGAGATGATGATCACCATAATGAGAATGACGATGCCCACGATCCCAAAGACAACAACCGCTGTGACTGGAAATGTGGACTCTACAGCAAAATAGGAAACAAGTAATCAGCAGCAGCAGCAGCATAACCATCGTCATCATCATCATCACCCTGTATGTCTCAACAGAACAAGAGAGCAATATTTGTTTACGGTATGTGAAAAAGATGAAGATGGAGTCGCTGAATTCTCCAAACTTTGTGAAGGCCTTCATCCTGCAGCGAATGTGCACCGTGTACTCTTCTCCTACATGCAGACCGTAGATTGTCTGCTGGGTACTGCCCTGCACCTCCAACTGAAAGACAGAGAGATAGAGAGGAAGAGAGAGAGAAAGAAGAGGACAGAAAGAGAGGGTATGAAGTAGGCAGAAAAATAAATGGAGCAATGCAGGGGAAACTGATTTCGCTGTTCAAATGAATCAATCAGTGCTTCGGTCAACCACTACAGAAACTGCTGTAACACCAACATTACCATGAACAAAGAGTAGTTGAGGTAAGACATTTGACTGGAGCTAAACAGGGTGCCAAGAGGTATAAGTGTATTTTTGGTAACTGTAACTGTGACCTTTTCAAAGGTGCATTATGTGAGGCAATTCAGATACATTAGAGGAAGACTGTTGTGCTGGAGGGCTCAAAGACCATTTCAGAGGCTCCATTTATCTGACTGGCTTGTCAGGCTGTAACGACTATGAGCCAATGAGACTGGAGAGGTGCCCTCTGACCCTCTGATCCCTCCCCTCTCTTCTTTCATCAAAGGTGTCTTTTCCCACAAGGCTTTCCTCTGACTTCCGCTGTGTGTGTGTGTTTGATGTGTGTGTGTTTGTGTGTGTGTGTGTGTGTGTGCTACAGGAGTTTAGGGGAGGGGAAAGGAAACGTGAAACTGTGCTGCTATGACCTACCACCAAATTACTGAAAAAAAACAAAAATTATGTTTGTGTATCAAAGCATTTTGTGATGCATGTCAGTGCATGCAATTGTGCGTGTACAAAACGAGGAGGGGGGGGGACTCACTGCTTCCCAGTCAGTGCTGTTTCTCCCCCTGTACTGGAGCTCGTACTCAACACGCATCCAGCCTGCCCTGACATCTGCTGTGGGCGGCGGCTCCCAGCGGACCATAACGTCATAGTGCAGTCCGGAGGGACTCATATTCAGCAGGGTCCAGTTTAGGGCCACTGGGGGATCAGGACGCACTGCCGGGAACAAAGGGCAAAAGTTAATTTACAGTACAGTTTACATTTACAGCTTTTCATAATTTAACATAGCTAAATGTAATCAATGGCTTTGAACACACTCGATCCTGTGTAGCTGAATTGGTAGAGGGTCACTTTTGGCCTTAGTTGATTGGTGAATTTCAAAGAATTTATACAGGGGCAGTGACTAATAAAATATGTCTCTATGGTATATCTCAACTCACAGAGCTAAATTAGTTTAATAATATCTCTTGTATACTGTTTCTCCCTCTTTGATGTTTCCTCTTGAAGGCTTCTACCATTTACTGGTAAATTGTGTTTGACTTTTAAGTCAAACACACTCGATTAAGTGGTTTCATTTTTATCTGTAACTGCATACACTGTGTTACTGCTTTCTTGGCCGGGCCTCCCCTGAAATAAAATAAAATAAAATAAAATAAAATAAAATAAAATAAATCAATGTTATCATAAACATTAGCACTGTTAATCATCAACATCAATCACAATCAATAATATTTTGCTTTACACTATTTTTTCCATTTAGTCCTGCCCAACCTCCATCCATTCCCTCTTTCATATTTTCTTTCCCCTTATACTTAGGTCCAGTAATGGAAACGACAGCATCCCACTGATACTGTATCTATAAAGACACGCTGATAGCCATTATCTACACATGGAGGAATACAGCTTAGAAACAAAGGTTACTCCATGAAAGAGATGCCAGCAAACACGTCATTGATTGATTTTTTCTCTTTGACATTGCCACGACACATCTATCAGCGCCTTCTATAGTCTTAGATAGATAAAATCCCAAGGATGTCCAAACACTGGCGCTATGTATTCAATATCTGACATTGACATCGCTTTGATATTGTCAAGCATGTGACATTTGCTGGGTCTGATTGAGGTGATATGCAGCAGCAGTTAGTACTTCACAGAAACCCACTGAGTAAGCATCATACTAACGCAATCCATTTGGCTCTGTCAGCCTGTATGATTCCCTCAGTATAAATCTACTCAGCATCCTGCAAAAATCCTCTATCTTCAACATTGCTGTTTTTTCTCGACATCTTGAGATTGCTTCATGATGATGGGTCCAAAGCCAAGCCATATTGCTGACAATATGCACTGCCCTGATTCTAGGCTGGCTTACTAACCGATATTCTCCACAGTGAAACAGTCATCCTCATTGAAGTAGGTGATGTTGCTTTGTGTGCGCAGTTGCATGCAGTAGCGTATCCAGATGGATGTGTGGTTCATGTCGAAGAAGCATTCCTTCTTTGAATGGATATATTCTGGACACTCTTTCCATTCACTGGTGGGGGAGCTGTGAGAGAGAAACAATAAGGGAAGAAAGAGAAAGATGAGGAAAAGAAGAAACGCCCATCACCAGCTGTTCTGAATTTTACCAGTGTGTTTTTAATGACACGCACACACTAAACAAGGCACTAGGAGATGATTGCAGGCAATTAGTATGCCTTTTGTGTATACACGCAAGACAACAATCATTGAGAGGAAAGGACTCCCCGAGGTTAAGTGGACTCAGTAGCAACCGCACTCACTCTTTCTTTAGGTAGAAGACTCTGAGTGCTCCGGGGGCCGACAGGTTGTGGAAGCTGCCTGTACTCCACCAACAGCGAAACGTCTCCTGGTCCCTTGATATACACTCTGTGAAATGAGGTTCAAGGGGAGCTGGATGACAGAAAGAGAAAGATAGACAGAAAGATTAGTGAGATAGAGGACAAAGAGAGAGAGTCAGCTTCCATTCGGCTCATAAAAAAATGAACAGAACTGGGACAAGTAACAGTTACTCAAAGGGGCATTAAGAAATCTATGACCTCTATCGCCCTCTTATCACCGACTAGCAGGAACAATATTGTTGGAACTTATCCCCGACGGTTAAGCTAGCTAATTACAGCAGAGATCCATCAGAAACATCTAGTGATGTAGGTGTAGGGAGGGTTGGGAGTGTCTTGAAATGTCAATGGGTGGGGAATTTTTGTTTCAAAACAGAGTACGGGCTGGAAAGTGAGTTTTGAAAGCCAGAAATTTCAACACCTGGTGCAGTAATCGTTGAGTCACTGGTACTGGTCGTCAACCCTATGAACCCCCTGCAGATGTATTACGTTCATTCTGTGCTATGGGGCAGTAAAAATTGTACTGTTAATATTAAGTGTATTTTAATCACCCTGCCCAGGAAAGAGTCCAAGCACATATCACAAACCTTCACAATAAAACGTAATCACTGCTCATTCATTTGGCTTCAACTCACCCTGCATAGGCTAGCAATTGTGTTGCATGGCCTTACTCTACATACTTACACATAACCATCACATACTTTAAGTAATGGTGAGTTAAATCCTACCAGTAAGTACCAGACGCCACAAGAAAAACACAATGCTCTGATGAAAGCCATGTAATAAGCAGTGTTGGGAGTGTCTTCGGTGTGGTGGAAGAAAACACCTCACTTCCATTTTCCACACAGTTCCATGTTTGAGAGGGAATGATGTAGTTCTTATGGTCCACAATTTATGGAAATATACACTTTCCCTATGCCATGTGTTTCTGTTTGTTTCCAACTTGTTGAATGCCATAATAGATTATATTGCATAAGGACCTGTTATCCAATTTCCCAGTCACCATGCTTTTGTGATTATGGATCCATCCACATGTATTTCATGCTATCTCTGCTTGTTTCTCCTCTATTCCATCCTTAGGCCCTGGCTTAGTCCTAGTCAACCCTCCCTCCTCACGTGGTCTCTCCTCATCACCAATCCCCCACCACCACCTCCCTCTCCTGTCAGAGGCCAGTTTCTCATCCAGCTGAGAGTCCCAGGGTTTGGTGCAACCATAAATAAGCAACTGAAGGTATCATTGATTTCTGCTCTGCCCTCTCTCCCTCTGCCCTCTCTCCTCACTGGCTGCAGCATAAATCACAAACAGACCCAGAACATAAACATGCTTGGCAGACACAGACACAGACACACACACAGACCAGAGCAATATTCTGCAAATAACAAAAGCAGCAAGCTATCAAAGGACAGAGAGATTTAAACATTACATAGAAACAATCTGCATCCCTCTACACAGACTCTCCTTGTTAACTCCTGCCAAGTTCCACAGAATTGAGCCTTACTTAAAAAAAGGTTGAGATAGGATGTCACCAAGATATGCATGCACCATGCACACACAGACACACAGATACATACCAACACATATTGTCCACCACACTATTGCATCTTCTTTCTCTCAGGTGGGTCCACTTAACCTAAACACACTTCTAACCACACACTCTACCAAACCACCCAACTGGTGCTCTGTAGAGAATGCACATAATTATCATGCACAAGGAATATACACATTACTTCTACTACTTTACTATTACTTTCTGTGTGATGCTAATGCAACCCCATATTTCATTGCATTCCTCCGTAGTCGTGACTCAACCCCCCTCTCTTCTTCCCTCCCTTCATCTACCGCACGCTGTCGTGCTTCCCAGAGCTTTGCTATTTAAACTCTCCCTCCCTCCCCTATCCAACAAATTCCAGCTGCCTCCATCAAAGAGCTTTCAAAAGTCATGGGATGCCACCGGGAACTCAAAACTGCAGCAGAACAGCTCACATATTTTTTTCCTAAGAAACAATTAAGCAACAAAATTATATTGCACCTTTAATAGAAATCCTTCAGCATTGCAAATACATGTCTTTAGGCTATGCTGCATCTCTTGATGCCTTGTCTACATGTCTCAAGGCAAACGCTTGAGGCAGTTGATCCCTGCAGGAAAAACAGTGACCAACTCAAGCTAGTGACCAGCTTGACCAGCTTGAGGTATGTTTTGTAACCTGGTAGGCGGTAGCTGGTTGACCAACTCAAGCTAGGTTTTGAAACACCTGGTCTGAGCAGCAGGAGTTGGTAGCTGGGCCAAACTGGTCAACCAGTTTTAAAATGTTACCCATGCAGAATCACCTATTTAATATCTATTGTAATTTTCTATGTTCAATTTACAATTCACTGATTAATAAAATACATAAACATATTTACTTTTTCGAAATCAACTCACAAACTATCTAGTCATGGGTAGAGAACACTGGAAAGCAGACAGGCGGTGTTTTGAAAGCAAAACATCACTATAAAGAATGGGGCCCTGCTGGTAAAGGTCAGGGGCCACTAGGGTTGCAAAGGGGGGGTACATTTCCAGAAACCTTTCTAGACATTTTCCATGGGAAGTTAAGCTTGGGAATTTTGGGAATTTTCAACAATTTGTACACCAAAAGTTAGCCTAAAACCAGGAACTGAAATTTGGTTGGAAAAGACACACAAATGCAGGATGTTGTGGTTAAAACAACCCAATTTAGTTCATGAATTCATTTGAATTTGAACTTTATAAATTTCATCCATCATATGTGCAGTGCATTCCTTCATCAAGTCCAGATAACCATCAGCATGCCAAATATTTGGAATTCAGTAGACTACTTGCAGCCCTCTGCATGCACTGTGCATTCTTCCATCACATGTGCAGTACAGCTCATTCTCAGCACACTACTACAGAGCTATAGAGGCCACACCCACACTTCTTGAGGCCAAGGGCCACATGCAACCAGGTCAGTTTTGATGATATTACTACAGTAAATATACACTCACTGGGACATTTTATTAAGTACACCTATCTAGTAGTCTGAATTGTTTGTGGCATGGATTCAAAAAGTTGTTATTTGAGCATTTTTGTTAGCTTTCTATTAGCTTGAACAAGTCTGCCCATTCTCCTCTGACCTCTCTCATTAACAAGGTGTTTTCGGCTCACTGGGTGTTTTTTGTTTCTCCACTATTCTCTGTCAACTCTAGAGACTGTAGTGGTGAAAGTCCCAGGAGGGCAGCTGTTTCTGAGATACTGGAACCACCACATCTGGCGCCAACAATCATACCATGGTCAAAGTCACTTAGGTCACGCATCTAAGTGAGGGGGGGGGTTAAAAATGAGGTGGGAGGGGGGGTTAACTGTA
>CABFOQ010024473.1:0-13460 GCA_900660455.1 Gephyroberyx darwinii
CAGTGAATGGATGATGCAAAGTGAGGGCGTGCTTGACCTGCTGACGTGACGAGGGGCTGGGAGAAGCCTTCCTGATTGAACTTACGCATAAGCTTCATTTGTGCTTGAATGTGCCCACTGGCACTAAACACTCTCTCGGAAGGAACACTAGTTGCAGGTATGCATAGAAGCCTGCGTGCACGATATTCACGATTATTCCGATAATGGAAATTCACCACGATAAAAGATAAAATCGTATATCGTCCCATCCCTAATACAAATATAGGCAAAAACTGGTCACAAAGCAGAATTTTGTCATTTTTTTACTAATTAATTTGCAGTTGCTGCCCACAGGGTACCAAAATACTGACAGATAGAACTGAATGAATAACAGTGCAACAGAAAACTGAGGATAGCGTTTGAATCTCTAGAGGGGAGTCTAGAGGAGAGTTTGCCCCTTTCATGTCAGACACGATCCAGCAGCTTTGCTCTCAGGGTGCCTGTCTGCTGAGGCTCTTCAGAAGAATTTATTCATATGAACAACTGTTGTGTGAATAAATGCAAATGTTAGTGTTGATGAAAAAGTGCCAGGCATCTGCTGGGAGTACATTTATATTACGACTGCTATAATGTAAGTTATATGGGCCTGTTGAAGCGGTCATGGATTCATTATTTTAGTTAGTCATTTTTTTGAATGACTAACTGCCACACGCAGTCTCTCACGTCATATTTAGTTCTGTAGTAGGCTGTATAACAGCTAAAAAAAGATTGTATCACTCCAATTTTACCATCTTCACACAGGTTACCTGTTAAGTTTCAGAACTGATTTTAAGATCTTACTGATCACTTTTCAGGCACAGGTGGGTCGGGTGGGTCTGGCACCAAACTATATCACAGACCTTATCACCATGTGAGCCAAATTGTAGCCTGAGGTCCTCCGGCAGGTCCCGACTGGCTGTTCCAAAATGTAGAGTAAAAACAAGAGGTGACTGGGCCTTTGCCATCAGGCCTCCCAGATTTTGGAACGACCTGGCCTCAGGCTGGCTAAATCTGTAAAATCTCTTAAAATCACTTCTTAAAACTCACTTTTATAGACTAGTTGTCATGCACCTTTAATCATTGTTTTGATAATTGTTTTTTTATCCTTTGTAAAGTGCTTTGTAACTGAGTTTTGATAACGTATTATTATTGTTATACATACACAGACAGAATGTGACAGATTCCTGGTTTGACCACTTGAGGTCAGTGTTGGCCTGGTATCAAGCCATGTCTGCACCAGGGTTGGGTTCAATTCAATCAATTCACTCTCAGTTCAACCTTTGATATTGGAATATGAAGGTTGAATAAATGAATAAATGCTCTATCATCATTAAATAAACTACCATTTCTTTTTACATTTTGATTTAATGAAATTGAAAGTGAATTGACCATGACCCTGGTCTGGACACAGCAGCACTGCAGGGCTCAGAGAGTCATTTAATGCACTTTTCCTTTGAAGGCTTCACTCTCCTTTGCTAACTGCTTGTCATTATAAAAGGAGGCCAAATAAAAAGCCCTGTTTGACTCTTACAATTCATACACGATTTCTACAGTGGTCACCTAGTAAAGGTGACCACTGTAGAAATCATGAATCATTCGGCTGCTACTAACAGTAAGTTAGTAGCAGCCAAATGATTCACTTTGAGGGGATTTGTGAGTGGTGGTCTAGCATAATAGCCTGTGTGTGTGTGCCCTCCATGGCCCCAGATTACTACCAGGAATCCAAGCTTGAGTGCTCAGAAACAAACCAACCCAGTCATATGGTGTTGAGTGGAACACCTCGCCTGGGTTGTACAGGGACACAAGCTGTTAGTAACCACATCACCTCTAGTCAAAGTCAATACATAAGGCTATATAGGCCTGTAGAGTAATCCAAATAAGATATAAATGAGTCACATCAGAAACTAATTCTTTTCTCATTCAGTAATTATAATTTACTAATTTGACTGTTTGTAGCTCAATAACACAACGTCAAGTGCAGTCAGCATTCATTACTGCTGCAATATGTGAGTGTTTGTCTCCTCTGTGCAGATAACCAGGTGCTGCAGTTTGGGAAGCTGGTGAGCACCTCCAACACCTATGAGCCTGTCACCCCCGGAAACCCCCGGAAGCCTGTAACCGTGACGACAGACCAGCCACTGCTGTGGAGCATGGGCATCAGCAGGAAGTGACAGAAAAGATCCTTCCCCAATCAAAATGGACCAGTCAGGGCAGAGATCTCACTATGCCCAAGTTGCTACTTTTCCCACAGAAGGGCTACAGTCATGTCACTATAAATGTAATTGTAATTTTTTTTTAGTAAATATCGAATGGCATAAATAAGCCTTAGCTCTGAAGTGGAAACCAGGCTGCTAGGGGGAAAAAGCTCAGCGGGATGCCTGTGATTTATTTGTAATTCTTCGATTTCCTCTAAAGCACTGCTGTGAGGAGCTGTCACCAGCTTTGGCACTCATGTATTTGATTGTATTGTTGGATCACACGTGCAGCTCTGCTGAGTTTTCCCCATAAGTTGGAGGTCCTGTTCAGTGCTTCAGGTCATACCAAATGAACCACACAGTTAGCCCTCGCTAAAGAGATGCATCTCACATTGGCCAGAGGAATCAGGCCTTATTCCAAACCACAATCTGGTTCCTTTCATTAAACCTGCCTGATGGACCTGATTCAATATTAAATAACCCTTAGGTCAGGACTAAGTTGACAGTTGTAGAAAACTATTCACTCCACTATACATGTAGCAAGGATAAAAGGAGTCACCATACATACCTTTATTTTAAACCATGTAGATTAGGTGTGCTTTGTATCACAACCTATGTGCCTTTTGCCAAAGTGCTCCCATTTCTACTGTCATTTTGCAATTATTAGGAAATGGATTTTAGGAAAGCACTATTGAAAAAGCACCCACTTTCAGAGTATTGTGCCTTTGATGAGACGTAATTTAATATCCTACTTCTGAAGTCTGAAAAGGGGAAAAAATACAACTACTGCAGCCAAAGTGACAGCACAACTCCCTGGGTTTCCATGATTTATTAACACAGCCAAATAGAAATATTGAGCACAGAGTGTAAAAATGACATCCCTTTTATCCCCAATCCCACCCAACCACCCCTATAACACTTGGCATCACTGCCTCCACTGCCTCCGGATATTGTAGTTTTGTGTTTCTGTTTGACCAGTGAAGAATCAGCCCCCGCTGGAAAAGACGAGAAGGAAAATTACAGTTAAATTTGCAATTGAGATGCACTCCATACCAGAAAATATTGAATTGTAATAAACACAAGTTTGATTGACCAAGCAAACCAATTATGCAGTGCTTATGGAAAACATTCCCTAAAAGATAGTGATTAACATTATGTAAATCAATATCTTTAGCAAAGACTGAGCATCATACCCTGATTAAACATGATTGGAGATGTGGCTCACCCATATGTATCCAACTACTGCACTTTAGAATGCTGAAACCTTAATCATTACCAGAACAGCCTAAATGGATGGTACTTTGATACTACCACTGTTGTGTACAATAATAAAATTGTGACTACTACCAAACGACTCCTATTGCATGTTATGCAGTCCAGTTGTGTTTGTTTGCAATTTTGATTTGTCGTGTTTTGTCTTTTGAGATGATATATTTATACAACTCCCATGTTTTGTTTTGTTTTAATCTCGCCAGCACGTTAGTAATTGCATCTCGTCTTTGTTTTTATTGTTTTTATCATTGTATTTAAACTTCAGCTCTGTGTGTTATCATTGTGCAAATAATGAATGAATGAATGAATGAATGCTAAAAGGAGATAAATAGTATCTTCATTCATCAAATTCAACTTGATGATTTATCATTTGACTTTCACATTTAGCCGATGCGCTTATCCAGAGCTGCTAAAAGTTAGTACAACACAAGAATAAGCTTAAATTTCTAAATTGCCAACATTACCTGCAGGGAAGCATAAGAGTTACAATTCTTTAAAACAAAGTTCATCATTATAGCCCCTTGGCTCAGTTTAAAATTATAGGTTGAGTCAAAGAATCCTTTCATGGCAAAGGATTTATAGTTTGAAGTTGAAGCAAATCCACCTATTGAACTGATTTAATTTTAAGTGAATTGACCACAGCTCTTGTATAAAAGCTTGTTTTCGTCACAATTTTGACTGGTGATGGTGCAACAGCTACTTACACAATGATGTTGTTGATGGGGATGTGGATGAGTTTGACAAAGAAACCAATGAAGCCCATGATGGCAAACCCAATCGCTGTGGCCATGGCAATCTTCTGAAATTCTGAGGGAGAGAGAAGTGAAGTGTTATTATACTGCCACTACCTCGTCGCTTTAATTGTCTTAAACACTTTGTATGACACCTTTATTCTATTTTTAATTGTTACTATACGTTATTTTTATTCTTTTGTTGTTGCGGAGAGAAGAAGTCTACTCATTTCATTGCCAGCAACCGATACTGTGTGTACTGTTACTGTGCATTTGAACTTTGAAACGTGAAGGGAACAACGCAAAAATACCTCAAAATGTTTTTATCTGTTGAAATCAAAACGCCAAACAACTATTAATAAATATTCATCGTGGTCCTTGGAGCCCAAAGGTGTTGCAGCTCAGGCTTGAATGCGAAAAGATCGACTGAAACATGAACGATTCAATCAAATGCAAAAGAACTCGTACCTTTTCTGTCGGGTTTTGTGCACCTCTTTACGAGCCTTATTGAGTCTTTGACGAACTGCCGGCTGGGCTCAACAAACTGCATAACCTGATCCATGGTGTTTGGCTGCAGATAGGACAAAGTCAGCGTTAATAATCACAGATCGAGCTTGGACTGTAGTGCTGCGTTGAATGCTGACGTTGACTTGAGTAGCTAGAATCCATCTTCTGACTTGTCTTGGAAGCGATTAGAACAAGGCTTGAATCGTTAATATAATTCATTATTTCAAAGCTAACTGACTAGTAGTTCGCAAGGAAGTCTGTCCTCATCTCAAACTAACGCTAACCTTACGTTAAGTTTCAGTTATGTATATTCAGCCATTAGCTAACGCTAAAATCAAAAGCAGGTCGAGATGACGTTAGGTCAGCTGGGGAACCAAGTTAGTACCACAAACACTGAAAAGTCGAAGCTCTCACATCACTATTAAGGTAAATTTATTTGAAAACTGTAAATTAACTTTATGGAATTGCACTTACCTGTGTCTGTGGTCGTATATAACGAAAAGGGGTGAGGAGGTAGAGAGAGCGACTAAAGCCACGTAGCTCTCGCAGCTTGTTTGATAGAGAAAAGCTGACGTATACTTTAAATGCGCATGCGTGTTCTCTTCTTCTTCTCTTTCCAAATTTGAAATTAGTGTTCATTCTGCCACCAACAGACTGGGAAGTGTAACAACAGAAACTGACAGGCTGCTAGTGTTGTGATGTACTGTAGTGGTATATAAAAAGGTAAACTATGACTTCCAGCTGGTGATCATTATAAAGCAAAGCCACTAATGTAAACAATATAAATTATATTTTCAGAAAAGCATTAATTATGTATTTCAAAAAACATAAAAAGGTGGGTAAACCTATGTTAGGTAGGTTTATTTTGGATTAATACTTACTATTTATGTTACTATTCTTGTGTGTGTGTGTATTGTCAATTAGATTCTGTCAGCCCATCCAGATGACTTTGCTTGTCATTTTTTTTTGTATTGTATTGTTTTTTATGAGGTGAAATGGTTTTATAAGCCATTGCTTTTTAAACTAAAGCCTGTATGGTAATACAGTATATCACATTAGTGACTTCAACTCAATTGTTAATCATTTATGACATACATTCAAGACAGCTGATGCACTTATCCAGAAGTTACAAAATCCAATCCTTTGCAATCAGCAAGCCCAACTCAAGAATGTATACCATCATATATTTCAAACAATATTTCAAATATTTATTCCTGAACAGTTGAAAAGAAATAAAAAACATTTAGTATACTCTCAATTCACTAAACACTAAGGTATGGGAAAGTCCCTGTATCTAACATCATAGTTAGTTGCAAACTACAACTATAACTACGAACACTGAAAAGTCAAAATTATGACATTACATTGACACCTAAATGCCCCCGGTGTGATTTTTTTTTAAAGATATGGCTTCCAAATAGATTTCTGCCAATTTTTGTTTAAACTTTGCTCACCAATACAATGATACAAACTATCAGATTAAATCTGGATTTAAGGTAAGGTAATGCATGTGCCCCATCCAGTTGACACCCACTTGACACTCATGTCTAGCAATACAGTTGAAACTGGTTGAGCATTGATAAACAAATGTAGCCTGAAAGTCTAAAAGTCAATGTATGTGCTGCAAGCAAATGTAACCAACAGACTGTTTGCCATACATTGTTGGGGCATCATTCCTTTTTATGTTTTTTGCTTTAAGGACGGGACCACGTGGAGCAAGTTACGCTAAAACCCCATCGTCTGTTTGGGTGGTACAGACTGAGACTAATTATATGATCTTTCAAGTCCCTCATTATTACTAGACTAAGCTTAGCTAAGCTCCTTTAACCTCAAAGGCAAATTCCATCCCACCATCACATGTAATTCCATCTCACATGTTTTCATGCATACATCCTAAGAGGTTCAGCCAACACCTTGGAAAATGTTAATGTTATATAATATTATAACATACTCAAATGTCATTCATAGCACTCAACACAGGATAACAGATTACATTTTTAGATCAACATACATACATATTGTAGATACAGATCCACGTTAAAATATTACCAATATCAGATGCTTCTTGAACCTCCTGTATATCCATCCAATAACATGTTGGCCTAATGCAACCATAATAAACAGTCATCCAAAAGAACACACTACAGAGAATGTTGTGTTTGTCTTGGTAAGTTGGAAAAACCCCTAAAACTGCATTCGGACCATGTGATACTAAACCTAGTCATTTAAAGCAAATTCATTTGAGTAATGACATTGTTTTAGGCAGGGATTTGGTTTGGCAGCGTGGTTCATTATTCAACAGTAAGGGAAACACTGGTCTAGACTTCACCCCCAAACCTACTCAGCACAAACTGGGACATAGCTTTTCTATTTTAGCTCAATGCCCTAAGTGGTACTAATCAATAAAACATACATTGTGGCACTCTGTCCTACAATAAAAAGGGACTCTCTTCATGTCATGAAAGTGTCTCAATAGTCAATTTACCCACAAAGAATGTACACTGATGTAATGGGACATGTAGTTCAATTTGAGACAAAGAAATGCATCAAAGTGCTTAACAGTGCTGTTTACTGATGATGTCTATGTGCATGTATGAAATCTATGTGCGATGCATACTGTGTATGTTCACAAGGGGACTTATAATAAAATAAATAAAGCCCCGTTTATCAATCCCATAGAGTTCCCATGCTGAAGCCATGAAGCTATATTTGTACTACGGAGCCTAAACAAATGCCCTTCATAAAAGGTACAACAAGTGTACTACAAAAAGTAGGAGTAGGATGGAGAACTGGAAATTAGAGTAATAATAATAAAAAATAAAATAACAACAATAATAATAATACATTATTAGAATTAGAATTATACTTAATAATTATATTATACTAATTATACTAAAATGTAAAAGCATTTTTCAAGATTTCCAGATACACTTTAAAGAAATAAGACTAAACTTTGTAACTTCAACCAGGAAAACAAAACAAAACAACAAAATAAATATAAATAAAATAACAAAATAAAATAACACTGGACAGTGAGTGTGCTGGTCTTTACTCCCAGGTGATGCCAAGCATGGTGCAGCTAATCTCCCACAGTTTCTGTGCCAAGTCGTCATCCAAAGCTGTCCTAGAGCAGCTCACTGGGGCACAGTCACTGTCACACATATAAAACAGGATGACCATTACACACTTCATATCTATCAAGCACTATTGCTCTCCATTCACAATGCAAGACATACAGTATGTGTGTGAAGCAGTATTATATAATGAACTACAGTATTGGACTTTGTTTTGCATTCAATTAGTGTTGCTTGCCAATTGAAGGGCCAATTGAAGACTTTATATTTGCTGATTCCTACCATCCATTGTTCCCTCTGTTTTACACAGTGCTACACTGAGCATCTGTGTGTGTGTGTGTGTGTGTGTGTGTGTGTGTGTGTGTGTGTGTGTGTGTACACATGTCTGTATCAGCACAGTATAGTATGTACCTGAAATAGCCTCCACTCTGGCTCTCTAAGCCTGGCTCCACAGCGCAGTAGATGGTGGTCTGAGCTCCCTCCACCACTGTCTTGGTGAAAATCCTGAAGATCTTCACCGCCACCTGGATACACTGGTGCTGGTGTCGCCACAGGTCGGACTGCACCACCCCCGGGTGTAGAGAGAACACGCTCACTCCTGTACCTGCAACACACACATGGTCTCTTGAAGTCTGATTGAACTTAAATGCCTTAAGTCTCAGGACCAGACACAATAAAACGATAAGGATGGGCACATTCAATAAGCAAGTAACTCTGAGCCTGTTCTTACTTACATCAGCATCGTGCTGATGTCAAACTGAATACACTGCTACTGTTCTGAAGGTTTGCCCCATTTCCTTCATTATGAAAAAAATCTCCAAACATTATGATGCTTATGCCTGTGTGATGACTGAATTGTCCCTTCCTTCTTTCGTTCATCCCCTGTATCACCACGCTTATCCATTCATTCAAAGAAACCTCCTCACCCTGTAACCGTTTGGCTAGTGAGCGTGCAGAGAGGACGTTGGCCAGCTTGCTCTGCCCATAGGCCTTCATCGTATCATAACTCTTATCACTGTTGATGTCGTCCAATCGCAGCCCGGTCCAGGTGTGGGCCACCGACGCCACGATGATGATGCGAGCCGGAGCCGAACGCTTGATGAGGTCCAGCAGCAAGTAGGTCAACAGGAAGTGACCTAGAGGAAGTCACAGAAGATAACAGTGCTGTTAGTCACAGAGGAGTCTCTTTCACATACTGCATATTATGTTTACAAAAAATTAGATGGTAGATGATTTATAAGATTGGTCAGTGAAGAATAAAGGACATTTCAGTCTATTATATCCAGTCTTGAATGATGCCCTGGATATATAGCGCGTGTTAATGCTTAATGTCTTTGCTTTGCTACTATTTCTCACCAAGCACATTTCTCCAACACCTGGGTCAAATAGTGTTTCTTTTTAGAGTTTGTTTTTAGGCACCACATGAATTTGTCACACAGGACACTGAAATGAGCACCACAACATTTCAACAATCACAGGAAAGTATTTGAGTGTGTACTTTCGATGATTGACAGCTTACCTGACGCTTAGTCACTATTTGAATAAGGTGTGATTTCTACTAAGGCTCCAGATATAGCACTGACCTAAAAGTTCACCAAGACCAGCTCCACGAACAGAACTATATATTAGGGTATGATTTGAGTTTATGTGCCCTTCCTACTATTGTTCTCCATTTCCTGTCCTACTGTTGACCTGGTGGTGTTTATCATTATCTAAAGCACATGTCATATACATGGAAAAGGATGTGTGTGCGTGTGTATGTGTACATGCTTGAATGCATGTGTGGGCCCCTGCCTGTCGGTGCCAAAAATACCTGAGCTAAAAGAAAAGACAGTCTGGAAGGAAGCCAGTGTCCAGTATCAGGAAAACAGAAATAATTTAAAGGAAACACCACTTCAGTGGGGATGGACCAGGGCATGGAAATACCACATTATATGCTGGTTAGCTAAATTCATCATTTCAATTTGAGTGTATCACTCCAAATAAATGTCAAAGCTCTGCCAAACATATACAAAAATGTAACTTCATCACCAAAAACATTTAAGATGTGATTGGAAACATTTTTTTCATTCTCAAATTGATTGACAAGGCTGTTGAAGGCTTTTTTTTGAAGGCAGTCAAAATATTTTTTTAGCACATACTGAAGTGTCTCATTTGATTAGGAACTTGGTAAATATCAGAGCAAAATAGAACTGCCTTGTCAGTTACAATGTGTTAGTTACGTTCCATCTACTAGACAAATTCTTGAGGAATAGATGTGAAAAGAAAAAATCCATTTTGAAGTGGGACGAGGGTCCACCCATTGGCTCTCTAGGCCTACATATTAGGGGCGTGTCTCAGCATCTAGACGTACGTATCTTTCTTGAATGGTAAGTGTCCACTGCTGGTGCCAGTTCTTACCCAGGTGGTTGACCCCTAACTGCATCTCAAACCCATCGGCCGTCTTGGAGTGAGGACACATCATAATGCCTGCATTGTTTATCAGGATATTCACCTGTTTCTCCTCTGAAAAAACACACACAGAAACACAAGGATAAAGAAGAGTGACTAATAGAGTAACACTGATAGAAGCTCAGTACCAATGGGGCTACATTTCCCCAGATTATCTTATCTCTCTGTGTCTTTGCTCTTGTTTAAGTCTAAATAGAACAAAATGGCATGAATGCCAAGATATAGTTGGGATTCAGGAAGCCCCTTAGCAGCATGTTAAAGATTGGAAAGTGTACCGTATAGTGGTAACCATAGTAGATATCCTCTCACCTCAAATCTATCCTACAGTAATTGGTGCTGCAGGATTTTCCTCTTGGGTGTGTAGCAGCAGTGAAGCAGCAGTGCAGCAAGCAAATTCTGCAATGGCTGCATCTGTACATGTATGTTGTATCGACTTAAGAGTTACATACTTAGACAGGTAGTCGTTTTAAAGAGTGGCATGACTTCAGTAGTATAATATCAGTGGTCAAGTTTTTGTTTCAGTGAGGACTGCATGCAAGAATAATTTGATTGTGTTTTGATATAACAGTCTGATAGATACAGAATTACCATTTGTGGTAGATCATAAAACCCACCCATCAGGATCTTAGGGCTTTCTTTGTTATGAAATGATTTGATGATTTCCTCTCTTTCCTGGTTCTGTCTACAATCTCCTTCTAATAACCACTTCAGGAGATGAATGAATGCACACCTTAAAAACAGATTACCGTTGGACTGGAAAATCTCATTTCTATAGACCTAATAAAAATAGGATTCCAATGACGCCAAAATGAAAAAGGTGAACAATGATGGCCAATTCAACTGTTCACATAATGTACTACACAAATCATTGCCACATACAAAAAAGCACACACACTCAGTAATCTCCAATTCTGCACCCAATTTACCAGTCCTTGGTATGAGCTGATGCCATCTTTTGCAGGTAATTGAAAGTAGACCGGTTTAATATCATGCGACAGTAGTGACAGTAGAAGCTGTTTCCCTTCACCCCTGCTCCTACCCTACCTCTGTTGATGAGTTCGGCAAAGGCTCTGATGGACTTGGTGTCAGACAGATCTAGTTTCCTGATGACAACGTTCTCATTTCCTGTGTCTTCCAAAATGTCCGTCCTGGCCTCCTCTGCCCTCTCCAGGTCTCTGCATGCCATGATGATGCGTGCACCTGAGAGACAAGGGTCAAAGTTCATGAGTTACTGACTCGATGATAGTAATGATATCTATCTATCTATCTATCTATCTATCTATCTATCTATTGTTGTGGCAATTTAAGTCAATTGCAATTTGTCCAATTGGTGAGAGCAGCTTAATAAAGCTATAACACAATATTTGCCAGAGACGTCTCTTAAGCCTTTAATGCTTGCAAGCAGAGCTGAAACTACACACACCGAGGTGTATGCAGAATGAGCTGAGGAATTCAGTTCCTCAGGTACATTGATACACGAGATGCTGAAATCTCCTTCAGTCATGGGGTCCTTCTAGGACAATCATACAGGTACAAACTTAATGTTACATAGACATGTCACTATGTTAATATGATGAAGTCAGCATGATATCTCTAATGTACACGTTTTCCCCTCCTATCTGGTCTGATCGAAGGTCAGCCATCAGGCTACTGAACTGCTGACAATAACACTTGCACACACACCATACACAAATACATGAACTTGAGGTTAGTTAAATCATGGGCACAATCCTTTGACACCAAGACCTACTCATCCTTGTAATTTGATTAGATCAAGGAGTAAAGAACACACACATTATGACTACACTTATACATACATACATTAAGAACACACTTACATCATTATTTTCCACAACACTATCTATCTATCTATCTATCTATCTATCTATCTATCGTTTAGTTGCTTGAGTTTCATGAATCCATTAATACAAAGTAACTTTCCGTGTCATTTTCCTCAACGTCCTTAAAAGTTTTCTTCTACTTCAGAAGTACAAAAGCTTTGCTCATTGACAGGCACACAGAGCTAACTACGTCAATTAAAGAGCAAGTACCTAGATCTCTCCTAGTGTATTTTTGATCATCTAACGTTTTCTAGACTCTCATTCAGTGCCTCATTTAGCCATCCACTTCACTCACATGAACACAAGACCCTCTCAACTGTGTCGTTCTCATTTGCTGTTGACAGAAATTACAATGCATCCTTTTTAATGAGCCCAGAGAGGGGGTCTTTGAGGACACACACACACACACACACACACACTCTTTTACTCTCGCTCTTTCTTTCTCTCTCTCTCACACACACAAATATACACACAAACACATTCAGACACTGCTTGCGCACACATTCACACACACACACACACACACACACACACACACACAATAGCTGCTGAGCCCAGCAATTATGGGCGAGGGGAGCCATTAATCAGTTGGAGCGTAGCGTCTGTATCCCATCAAAATGTCTTTGTTTCTCTCTTGTTGCTCCTGTGTGGGAAAACCCAATTGTTCCCACATTTCCCTGGCAGCCAAACCCATTCTGATTAAAAAAAACAAATAGTAAACAAACAGTGAGGATGGGAAGTTAGACTGAGTCAAGCCAATGGACTCCAAGTGACGATTACACGTTTTTATGCAAGGGAAAAATGTTTTAGTTCTGCGGTATTAATGTCAGCAGATGTTAATGTGGGCAAAAATCTTCTGTTGTATGTTCAAACAGAGTTGATGTGTAATGATGACGCTGTTCTTTCATGTGTTACTTGTCAAAGATGAAATTATGTGAGTTGACATGGGAAAGTAACTTCTACCTCTTCTTAAATTGAAACACAGTAAATGTATATCAAAAGATGAATGCTTTCCTTTATCACAGAAAATATTTGAACAGTCCAGATTCAATTTGGTTTTCTTGATATATTACAATACAAAACAGAAAGGTGTTCCCTCATGAATACTTTCAAATCACGTTGTCGCCATGTTATTACATAATCCCATTTACTGAAAACCGATATTATAATGGTTAACACTTCATTCTCCAGAATCAAATACCAGAATATCATTACTGTCCTTTATTTTATTTTATTTTATTTTATCTCATTTTATTTCATTTTATTTTATTTTATTTTATTCCAACTGCCTGCACTTGAGGTGTTTTGCCTCATGGTAGTTCATAATTTTTTACATAACAATTTGCCCTTAAGAGACTTTATACCTTTTCA
>CABFOQ010024473.1:13480-28977 GCA_900660455.1 Gephyroberyx darwinii
TGTGTCTTTGTACGTCTGTGTGTATGTCTTTGTGTATGTCTGTGTATGTACGTGTGTGTGTGTGTGTGTGTGTGTGTGTGTGTGTGTGTGTGTGTGTGTGTGTGTGTGTGTGTGTGTGTGTGTGTGTGTGTGGGTGTGGGTTGGTGGGTGGGTGGGTGTGCACCCTCCCCTCTCTCTTTGTTGCCTGTCTGGCTTGGATGGGGAGCAGACTGAGACAATGCTCCCTCTGTCCCGATTCTTGGTCTGTCTTTCATCACTGGGATTTATGTTGGATGTTGGATAAAATGAAGTCAAGAGTTAAGCAAGACGCTCAGCTCTAATGGTTTACATAGTTTCAAATTTCTCTTCTCTTTCTGTCCCAGCTCTTGGCTAATGGATTGAAATGGATTCAGCATGTAGTCTTGAAGATGATGAAAATGATGCATGGAATGAGTGCTGAGGTATGCTCACCACTCAAAATAATTTCTTGAAATTGGTTCAACCTCAGCCTGAGAGTTAATATCTTAAATGAAAACAATTGTCGGATATTCTTACCAAAATACACATAATCACAATGAATAAGCAAGGAAGGAAGGATTAGACTTGATTCTATAGCGGAGGGTAGAGGACATAGGCCAAAGTGGAAGACCAAGCTACAGCTCATGCTTGAAACCACCCAAGCATTAGGAGGGCCTAATTCCAGGGGAAAGAGTGGAATGCTTAATCCACACTTTGCATCCCAAGGGTTAGGGAAAATAGGAGACAAACGAGAGAAAACAAACTACGGAGGAGAAGAATGAAGAAAGGGACAGATAGATAGTCAAACAAGCAGCTGGTCAGAATGTTAGACAGACACAAATAGACTGACACAGATAGACAACTTGCCTGCCATTTAGACAGTCAGTCAGTCAGACAGACAGACGGGCCTCAGCTGTACCTCTCCTAGCCAGGTCTCTGGCGGTCTCTTTCCCGATGCCAGTGTTGGCTCCCGTGATGACGACTGTTTTCCCATCCAACCTCTCCTCAGAAGACCAGTGGTTACAGCACACACTCCTAAACAACACACACAACAGGTTAGAATTGAGACGAGGATCAATAATTGAAAGCGCTTTGATACAAAGGATACATAGGCAATGTTGATGGGCACAAATCATGGCCAGTATCTTCCTTTATGCTTTTGTTCTTTGAAGCCCATGCATCATGAGATCAGAGAGCATAAATAAAGTATGCATACACACACACACACACACACACACACACACACGTCACAATTTTATCGCAACACTGCCATGACACACTGGGTAGAAAAATTCCACCAAGATCTAAACCGTGAACTGTGTTAAAAGAAAGATTAGTCATTGCAAGGCATCAAATCAATTATAAATGACAGTTACTGAACTAAAACAACAAGCTAGCATAAAGTTAACATACCTTTGGTGTAACATCAGAGGCACACATCAATGTCTATCCCCTAATTAGGCCACTATTACAATTCAGCAGGCCTACTGAAGAGAGGATAAGTGATTCATTCAATTTAAAGGGAAAGGATTTTTGACTTACGTAAGATTTATACTAACATTAATTGGTCCCCAGGTATAAAAAAAGGATTTGGACATGGATAACTGAACTGCTTTTCAATTAGTCTGGATATCAATTAAAAACGATCAAAGAATAACAGTCTGAGTCTACATGACTTCATTCCAAGGTTTTCCACACAGGTCTAATCTAATGCCAAGTCTGGTGACACAGTGTAGTCAAATCTCCTTAAAATCTAGCACTCCTTTCGCTGATATAGCCTGCCACCTTCAAACCATTGCCTTGTAATATTTCCAATTACGTCTTATTTTCCTACCTGCAATACATTCTCCTTAAGAGTAACAAAGTCCGCTCGAGGAACAGTCGAGACACTGCAGCAACAACTAACAATACAGACCTCATTCACTCCTCACAACAGTTTGTCAGTGGGTTTCTTTCTTGTCAATGCTCCCCACCCACCTGACACATTTGTCATCACAACATGATGCCCGGTCCAATCACGGGGCGAGCTGACGCATAATTGATACAGGCTGAGAAATATGCAGCTCCAGTGCTGCCTTCAGGTGTTGACGGAAATATTGAAATTACGACTTAAGCGCACATGAACTACCTAACCACAGTGGTAAATCGACGGGGAAAGTCAGAATTTTCTAGAAAAATCAAGGCAGTGAGGGGTATAATTGCGACTGCGTTGATTTCCTCGATCATCAATGACCCCCGTTCTTTCACAGTATAGGTATTTGAATTATGCCAATTTTGACAGGATAGTTACGCCAATTCATGCAAAGAGTAGTAGTAAATAAAGTAGTAGTAAAGAAATTCTACTTAAGTTAAAGTATGGGTACTGGTTCACAAACTTACTTACTTGTAATTAGTTGCTCAATTACTCGCTAAAAATACAAGACCCCCAAAGATCCCCATGGACCAATCAGCAAGGGTATGGGCGGGTTAATTTTCCATTGATTGGGATCTGATTGGCTGTTTTATATAAAGTATGGCCGCAGGGTTAATATTTCGGCCAGTGAAAAAAAGAATACTAACTTGTAACTTGTACTTTGAAGGTCTGAATTTTAATTGTAAGAAGTAAAAAATATTATTTTTTCTTGAAAATATAATTGAGTAAGAGTACAAGTATACAAACTTAATAATACTCGAGTAAAGTACAAATCCCCTAAAATAGTATAGTAACGAAGTACAATTACTCAAGTACTTTACATCCCTGGTAAAGAGTAACGAGTAATGTTACTATTTTGAGTAACAGGCCCAACAGGCTTGCAGGCTCAAAATGAAGAATTTAGACGTTTAATTATGTTTCCTCATCCTGTTATAGACATGACATGAAGGTAGTAATTGTGAATATGCTTCCTTGTTTGTTTGACATAGAAATGCTTATTCATTACATTTGCCCCCTGACGAGCACCCTGCCAGTTCGAAACATGAGAATGGGAAGTGCATACAAACAGTAGGCATTTGGCAGTAATGGACAAAGGAAGAACTAGTAGACAACTTTAGAGTCGATATGAGTCTTACAACAATAGATACATATATTTCCTACTACAATAACCCTCTATATACCCTTAAACTAATACCATATGCCTACATGTTATTATTATTATTATTTGTAGTAGTAGTAGTAGTAATAGTAGTAGTAGGGATAGTGATAGTGGTAGTAGTGGTATTGGTAGTGGTAGTAGTACTAGTACTAGTAGTAGAATTAGTTTGGTTATCGTTCTTTGTTGTTGTTGTTGTAACATTGCCTGCTGGCCACTTGAGGTCCTCCCAGATCAATTTACTACTAATGTGGATTTCCAAAACTAGACGTGCATTGGAAAAAGGATGTTGCCAATACATTGAATTAATAATTGGATATTTCTGAATGAGTTTTTGCCCAGCTATTGAAATGAACATATTGGAAATAAGTGTTGTTGTATGTTTTCATTTGCAATCCTCTTTGTCCACTCACTAACTCAATCAGTCAAATACTGAGTTAATCTTCTGAAACAAGATAAAAAGAGTTTTCGTAATATCAATGACAATTTTTATTATTAAGCAGTGCCAATATTTACCCCTTCTCCACACCTGTTCGCATCTAAGCATGCTTTCATGAACCTCAAATTGAACTTTAACTTGACTTTTACCATTCAGATTCCATGACAATATGGGTAGATTAGGTGCCCTTCAGTAACTCAGCAAAACTAGGAAGCATCATAATACTTGTGTAACGCTTTCTGTGCACATGCATGTTCCTTTATAGCATACAGGAAAACATATTTGAGTATGTGTGAGTGTGAATGTGCAATTCTGTGTATATGTTTGTGTGTGTGTGTGTGTGTGTGTGTGTGTGTGTGTGTGTGTGTGTGTGTGTGTGTGTGTGTGTGTGTGTGTGTGTGTGTGTGCATGTGTGTGCGTGTTCATCTCCAGCGGATAGAAAGCAGGTGGCAGCTCACAGCCCACAGCTTGAGGGCAGTGCCATTGTCCTGACCAGCCCTGGAACTCTCTGCCTTCGCACAGTCCCTGAGAGGAGAGGAGAGGACAGGAGAGGAGCAATTAAATATTTTTTTTGCTCTATGCATGAAAGTAGCATATCATTCATTTTCTTCATCCACTGAAGAGCCATGCCCCATTTTTTTTTTGTTCTGTTGTGTCACATGAACCTCATGAGACAAAAAAAAAAATGTTTTAAATGTAACATGCTGAGGAAATCTTTTCTTTCAACCCTGACATTAAAATCACTCAGGACTGGAATCTGTTGTGATGCTGTAAGATTAAAAACAAATGTGCCACGTCTGTTTTAAAAACCTATTAACAAAGCAGAATTTCTGTTCCTGTGCTAATACAGCCTCCATCGACACCGAACTGACTTGTAGAATCCTCCAGTGATCAGCTGGTTCTCAGGAGTGACGGTGCAGTAGATGGTGGTGTAGGCTGCCTCTGCCGGGGTCTTGACCAGGAAACTGAACCTCCTGACCACTTCCTGCATGGGGCGCCTCACGTGTCTTAGCATGTCCGTGTCCGCCATGCCGGGATCCACCACGTATGCTGTCACACCTAGAGCTGAAGGTATAGGGATGGATTAGGTACAGTAGATGCCTACAAACACAGATGTGAGGAGGAGTGGGGTTGGGGTGGATGCACTGGGCCCTGCAACATCGTGGGTTTTCTATCTCACTCTTACAGAACAACAACCAAACATAAACAAAAACACATAAAACACATTAAGGGCTGTTTATAAGTAACATTATAAATACATAGACTCTCTACCCAGATCCGCAGCCCAATAACTGTTAGTTTCATTCATTGCCTGCTTCAGTTATTAATTAAATTCATTAGTTCTTTACCAAAGCATTTCTGACACCAGTTTTCTGCCTCATTTGCCGCATCATTTTTCCATTTTTACGATGCTCGTGTAAAATTATTTTTACTTGTAATTTGTAATTTATCCTTCCACAATGAGCTTGTGTTTCAGAAAACATGAATCAATTCATATCTAAAGATTCTCCCCAACAAAATGATCATATCATTATATTTTTCATTATTTTCATTATTCTCAATTCATATTTTTTTGTTCACTGTGAGGTAATTTCCTGTATAAATACCATAAATTAACCATGCATACATACTTGCACACAGGCATACAAACATTCACACACGGAAAAAAAACAACACAATATTGTTTGTTTTAATAGACGTTTTGTACATATAGCTCTTTCATGGTGATAATCTCTGAAGAAGGTTTTCCAGCCATGGTGAAAACTAAAGACTCAAGCAATGATGATTTCTTCGAGACAGTCGTCTTTTCTACAAACATGTTGCTCCTTGCCCTGTTCCTTGCCCAGAGCGGTTGTGGTTGAGCCTTGAGACTCTCACACTGGCATGAGACAGAGATCCATTTTCCATGCCACAGAAGAGAAAGACAGGAACAGACAGAACAGACATACAAACATACACAGTCTTTCTTTCTTTATCTTTTGCTCTCTCTTACTCACGCCCCTTACCCTCAATCCTTTTGGCCAGCTCTCTGGTGAACAGGATATTGGCCAGCTTGCTCTGTGCGTAGGCCTTGACAGGGTGGTAGCCCTTCTCACTGCTCAGGTCATCAAACTGGATCTTGCCCATGCTGTGGGCTCCCGACGCCACGTTGATGACCCGGGACGGGGCCGAGTGCTTCAGCAGGTCCAGTAACAGGAAGGTCAGGAAGAAATGACCTGGGGAGGGAGAAAGTGGGTGGGTGTACAGAAAAAAGAGTATAAGGAGGAGAATGGAGATAGAGAGAGGTGAGAGAGAGAGAAAGGTACTAAGAAATAGAAAGAGTTTAACAATGAAAAGAGGGAAACTATAAAGGAAAGTTTTCTTGGCCCATTGACATTTACTCATTCACACACCATTTTCAATATTTTGGTCTCTTACCCAAGTGATTGACTCCAAACTGTGTCTCGTATCCATCCACTGTGGTGGAGTAAGGGCAAATAGCCACACCCGCATTGTTGATCAGGTAGTGAAGCGCCTTCTCAGCTGGAAAACAAAATGGGTGTTACCTGTGTTACAGTCTCAAGTATAAAGTGCTGTTACTTTGGTGTGTGTATGTGTGTGCCACCCACTGTTGTAGATATTTTCAGCAAACTGGCAGATCGATTTGGTGTCAGCCAGATCTATTTGCCTGGCGACTACCTTGGCTCCCTGCACCTCCCTCATGATGTCGCGGGCAGCTTTCTCTCCTTTTGCCATATCTCTGCATGCCAGGATCACCCGTGCACCTAGAAGATTAATACCTCTTAATGGTGTTTGTGTGTATGTGCTGTGATCCATGTGGGATTATATTTAACTTTTTTCTGAATGTGTATTCCACAATATAACATGAAAGGGAATATCAGATTTTGGGTCAGTGTTTCAGACCTGCACTGTGGTTCTGTGAAGGTCGGTGGATAGAGCATCAACACTGTTTTGCTTAGGGGTTCAAATCTGCTTCACTGTTCAGTTTTTGGCCATGTTTGCTAAGAAATTAGTCTTAGATCTTTTTAAAAAAGTCAATAAAGATAATAATATTTTTCACACTGATCACATGACTATCATTGTTTTTAAATTCCAGGTCAGTGCTCTTGCCTCGCTTGTCTTTATCTGTCTGTTTCTTAATACCAGTGTTGGCTCGTGTCCCAATAGTGTAATAGTAATGTTCTAGTAATGTTCTGTGTAATTCATTGGTTTAAACATCATCACTTCCATTAAACATGACACTTTAATTCTAGGACCACTTCTATTAAAATAACTATTTCCCTTGGGTAAGCTGACTGGTATAAAAACATTTGCCATACAGAGCCTATAATCATTTTTTTTTTTTTTTTCATGCTTGCCTCTCCTGGCCAGGTCTTTAGCTGTCTCTTTGCCGATGCCAGTGTTGGCGCCCGTGACTATAGCTGTCTTCCCATCCAGACGTACATCTGATGACCACTTGGTGAAAACCAGAGACCTGGGGAGTGGGGTATGCGATGAGAGCGGTAAAGACTTGAAGAGAAAAGGGTGGAGGGAAAGTACTCACCATCCTCCTCCAAATTAGTATCAGACCTGGTTGAATAGAACGTGAATCATACTTTGTGTTTGTTTTAATTTAGCTGGATTACTAGATGGGTGGGGTTCGCCACGTAAGACAAACCAATGAGTGCCAGAAAGTTTAGACAGATGCAGGGAAGTGTTTGAAATTAAAGGTAGTATACTTTTCTTTGACTGACTTTTTAACTAATGCTATAATATCTGAATTGGCCTGATGAGGTAGAAACCCATCTGGTACTAAATCATTATAAATCATAAATCATATAAATACTATTTGTCCGAGGTCTGGTACTGAATTCTTAACTGACATTGCTTTACTAAAAAGCCTTTATCAATTTGAAAAACTCTGTTAACTTAACAGGCTGTAGTGTTTTGGGTTGTTTTTTTAAAAGGGACAATTTCACAAATTATTAAATTTCCGTGGATGTCAATTATTTTGGTATCCCTGTCTTATATGAGTAGTTTAAAGTTGTTTACCTGATTGCCTGCATTTCTGTATCTGGTGAGACGAAAGGCCAATATTCCTCCTGAGATTTGAGAGCTTCCTTGTTTCAGCAAAGTTGTTTCAAGACTCACATCCAGAAATGTGATAGAGAGGGATGGTGAGGAGAGAAGGAGAGAGCGAGAAAGAAAGAGAATGAAAGAGTTCTTCGCCTCAAAAAATGGTTTACAGTCTATTCAGAAGACCTCATCAGATACAAATGCCTTTTTGTTGGAGTGTTTCAATGTAACTAATCAATTAAGGCAGCATTTCTTTTAAATTTAAGGTTTGTTTCTGGTGGACCTCCACATGACAGACATACTGGCATATTTTAACAAGCCTTAATAAATGGGAAATAATCCCTTTTTGTGTCCCTGGCTGAAAATGTTTAAGATTCCCTGAACTGGAATATACTAGTGACTCAGCAGACTACTATGGTACACACTAATTCCTTGTGATGTCATGGTTTCAAATCTGGCACATGTGGGTCACATGATATCCCCTCTCTCTGTCCCATCTTTTCTTTTGCTGTCCTCTGTATCCTGTCCAGGAATTACATACAAATAATACCAGATTCCAAAAAAGACCATTTGAATTAACTCATTTCAAAGAAGGACTCTTAAGATGCCTGTCGTCATCCACTCTTTTCACACATGTGATTTATTTCTGGTGTAACATCACCTGTGTACCTAACAGGAAGTCAAGAGCAACAAACCTATCTTTCTTTGATCAGTATGCAACACATTTCAGTTGAGTTGCTGATTGAGTTAGTAGGCTGAAAGAGTCACCAGCAATAAATCTAACTTACCTTTACAGTTGAACGTCTACCAGTAATTCAAGTGTCTATGCAGAAAAATCATTGCAGGTGAAATTCAAAACCAGGACCCACAGGTGAGACGGCTGTTGTTTCAGCATTTCACCACCATGGATTGTTTGGTGGTTTCCACAGGAAGCTCTAGGTTATCACTTGGCTGTGTCTGTGGGTATTGGATGAAAATGGTCATAGCTGACCTGGGGTGAGTTTTACAATTCAACCAATCATGGATAAGGTTGGAGTGAGAAAGCTGATCCAGACTCATTACTCCAAGGCAATTGTTCACTGCCTTGAGGCGCTCCAGTCCTCTAGCGTTTTGCAAATTGTGGATGGGGCCTCAAAATGATTCATGAGGCTGTTTCTCTTGGGATGACAAGAGTGCCAGTATGTTTTAATGAGCCCAGGACAAGAGATCAAATCTGCTCAGTTTAGGGTAAACATAGTTTGAAAACCCATACGTTAAAGTACCTTTGCTCCCCATATTCTATATTCTTAGTTCCCTTTCCTTCGGCATCCTAACATGCAGTCACCACTAGGTGGTGTACTGTAGTTACATGTTTTCCACCATATGAGATGTATATTTCCTCACACTTTGAAGGCTGAAAAATGCCGAAATCGTTTAAAAATTCTACAGTCAGTCTGTTTGCTAGCCGAGAGGGTCTCATGTAAACCATGTGGAAGCTAGTCATAACTTCCTGTTTTCACAAACAACTATAAAATAGGCAGACACACAAGGATGCAAGCTTACACGTATATACACACGCATACACACACACACATGCACACACAAACACACTCCTGCTGACCCAAACCAGGCCTAAATCAATGCTGCCAGCTCCTCTCATGTGGTCTCTCTGTGACGCTAGCTGGGCCGGCTGACTGCTGGGTTGTTTCTACTCAGCTGCTCACCATCCCCTGATGAAAGGGTGCCTCTCTGTCAGGTCTGGGACCAGGGACAGAGAGAGAAGCCTAGCCACATGTGTAATTAGCACTGCTGCACAGTGATTATAGCTGAGGGAAAAGAGATAAATAACTCCATCGTTGTAATTTGCTGATCCCAGAATAGTAAAGTTGAGAGTAAGAAACCACAGAAAGCAGGAAGACAGCCATCCCGAAAGGATTCAATGCAAAACATATTTAATTTCAATCAAAAGTCTTTCAGTCATTCATTGCAATGATTTAGTTTGATATGTACATAATTAATGTAAGGCTGCATACATATGGCGAGGTTGTATTTGTAGAACAGTCCCTTTTTACTTTAATGTGTGCGTTTGCCTGCCATTAATGGTGCCACTCACAAAACCACTTCTCAAATCAAACGAGGAAACACAAGGGAAATATTCTTTCTGGTTTCACAAATATATCACAATTTTTTTCTTTTGAAATATATATAAACATTGATCACATATGCATCTTCTGAAATAAAACATAATTCACAATTTACTTTGTAAAATTATTTAAAACAAAATATAATAAACAGGCTGACATTTTACTTTTCTTCATTAAGGCTTGCACGTTAAAAAACTTATTGAAACAAAACAAACCAGTAATAATATAGCTTAACAAATGCATAGCATTTTTCCTTAGAAACAAACTGCACTTGTGGTGCAATAAGAAGAAAATAAAAATTCTAGATAAAGGATAAACAGGCATCGTACCAAAATTGGATGTGTCTTGTTACTGTAAAACAGCTTTTCTAAGTCCCCAGAAACCAAAAGAAAAAAATAACAAAAGAAGAAATGGAACATAAACATGGATGCAACCTAGTTCAAAAGCACTATATTTAATTGAAAAAAACCTGAAATTGATTGCTAATATTTCTACAAATTGTGATGATTCCATCCACAAAATTGTTAGCATTTTGCAGGTTAAAGTCTTAATATAGCTAGGTTAAATGTTTTTCCATAATATTTACTTTCATGGCAGAGTAAATGTTTCCACATGGTGGATATTTTGTTTTGTAATGAAACTCTTTAAATCATCCAAATGTCAACATCCACTTTTACTTTGAACCATCAAAAATCCATCAAACCATCAAAAATTCTGAGCATGTCCAGGAAGCCACCATCTTCATCCTGGTTTACAGGTTTTACCTGTCCAGTTTACTGATCACTGTGAGTGAAGGGAAGGAGTCAAAGGTGTAAAAATGTAGTAACTATAGTGTTGAATCCCAACCACAACTTCCACACAATGATAAAAACATTCCAGTTTTTCAGTCTAAATTGTATTTCCATGTCCAATCCCCAACAAAATTCCCCATCAGTGTCTGGAATCAGGGGAGTTTCCATAAAAAAAAGCCTTCAACTTTCTGCTGGAAAATGAAAAAAGGCACTTTAAGAGATGGCTGAGGCAAGCTTCAGTGACTAATGTTTTTGTTTAGGGAAATGGGACATGGTACAGGGATTAGGTTCACTTGGTTAAGTGTCCAAGGATTTAATATAAGTTATTGTTCATAGCTTCAATTCCCTAAAGGTTCTCCTCTCAGTCACCTAATTGGTCAAATTCATATCATCTACAAGCCTTCCTTTACATGTTACCTTTCCTTGACTTCTCTGGCAAAATAATTATGGGAATGGTTAAAGGAAAACTGGTCTGGTAGGAATGTAAAATGTATGGATGCAGAATGTAGAATTTTCTTTTCACACAGAGTCAACAGGTGTAAGGTGAAGTAGCCCACAAACACTGATCACAGGTCAAGTTTGTAGTTTCTAACTAATGATTAGGGCTGAGAATAGGGAGCTGAACACTGGGCTGGAAAGAAGCGCAGCTGTTATTCCATCACCTTCAGGAGAATAAAGTTCTCATGGGTAAGGTGACCTGTCCCATTTTTAGACAAATTAAACACAACCATTGATCACTTCTCACTTCCCCAGAGGCCACTCATCCATCACTTCCCTTCCTGAACTGGTAGGGTGCCATCTTGTGATGGGTTGTGGGTAATGGAGTCCCCTGGTGTCACCAGGCTCCTCTGGAACAACGGAGCTGTCTCATTGGCCTGTTCCTGGACGGGGCTTCCAAAGGCATCAACCAGCCCAGCCTCTTCATTGCCTAGCGACGTCTGGCTGACATAGACAACAATGACATCACCACTGAAGTTCATCACCTGACCGCTTGAGATGAAGGTGGTGTTGTGGTTGCCTGTCACCTGACCTGAATGGAGAGACACAGGGGGCGGGGGAATGTTTATTGATCACGTTTGAACATTCAATTAGGACTGTTTACATCTCTGATGCAAAAATTGAGAAAATAAGTGCCAAATGTGCTTGTATGATTAAAGCTTTGGTTTGCCGGAGCAAATGATAATTGTTATAGGGTAAAATATCTCTACTAACTGGTATAGGAACAGGAATGACACCTTATTGTGAAATGTGCAGAAAGCCTGGACACACACACACACACACACACACATAGCTTGCCCTATTCATGACGTAGGAGAAGAGGACCTAAACCTTGGCTAACCTCAAATGATAAATGGACAGTGGGTGTAATGACCATGCAGAATGACCACAGAGAGGCCACAGTGGTAGTTTCTCTAGTGTTGGCCACGGCTGTGTTGACCGCCAAATCCTTCAGCCTTATTTGTTTCAGAATGCCTAGCAGTTTTTAGCGTGAGAAAGTTAAGACCTCTGAAAAGTTGCCATTTGTCAAGGGTTTCAGGTTGTACTGACATGGGATAATACATAACACTAAACCTAAACACTAAACCTAAAGTGCTGTTCTACCATTTGTAAAACCTCAACTCTGTTCAGTAACATTCTTCTCAAAAGTAGCTCACCCATCTTTCCATGGCTTATCCAAACTTTCTTGATAACCCTAATGTTTACATTGAGCTCAACTGCTGTTGAGGTACTGATTTCCATGTTCACTGTTCACATCATTGTAAGAATATTTATTGAGTGGAGTCCAACCAGATGAATTAGGAAATCTATAGTTGTTTCTGCTTGTAAGACGTCTTTCAACATATTAAGCCTCTGGTTCCTATTTATCCAGCCTGATGTCTGACTTTCCAGCCTACAGAGTAAGCAGACCCTCCGTGACTCACAGCTCATGCCTCATTTTTTACACACATACACACACAAAGACATGCACACGCACATACGCACAAACTCAGGGTAACTCCAGTAAGCAGACAAGTTAGCAGACACTTTTACACCTACACACTCACATGTATATGAGTGCACACACACACATATGCACACACTTACATAGGCATACACACAGAGGCATACAAACACACACACTCACTCACTCATTTGCACACACGCACACACGCACACGCACACACACACACACTGTGTCTGCGTTCTCCATCTGAGAGCCTTTCCCGGAATATCAGTCTGAGGAGTCTAACTTGAAAATATGTCATTTCACCACAACTTTGAAAACAAAGCTCTATGAAATCTGTTTGGGTTCTTCTGTTTATCCCTTTCTTAATAACAAGCTGATTTTCTAGATTTCCAACAACAGAGTACCAACCCACAGGGCTTTTAAACTAAATGCAGCATTTACTTCAAAAGCATGAGTGCAAAATCTCCTCAATGAATGGACAGATAGTGGAAAGTGCAGCCGTCTCTATTGTGTATATAAAGCAGTGACTTTATGCTCTTGCTGTCCAGGCCCCTCAGGCAACACCCTGCCTGAGGACCTTACCCTGGCATCGCCATGTTTCAAAACGTTTTTTAAATACAATTTGTAACAAGTGCTTTATATTTATTTATTTTCCAGTTTTAGCCCTTAGTTCATGTCATGTCTGTCCTTTTAATTGTCTATCTTTTTAGCGTTTATTACCTCCGCCAATGAAGTTGGACCGAGGTCATGTTTTCACCCCTATGTATTTGAATGGTTGTCTGTTTGTTAGCAAGATATCACAAAAAGGTATGAACAGATTTGGCTGAATTTTGACGCACAGCTGCAGCTTAGTAAATTGGAGAATTGGTAGAGGTTTGTGCTCTACCGAGTACCCTCTAGTGTAATATTGATTTTTGTGTATGATGCCCTTTGTCACTCTTTTTTGAGAAATGGTATACAGGTGAAATTTACTATTATAATTGATATTACTATTATAGTTACTACTACTGGTTTACATTATTATGGGTTAAGTCTGTGGTAGCGGCCCTTGAGAGCTCAACTCTTGGGTCATCCCTCTCCTCCAAATTGTAAATGACCATGTTATGATAGCTCTTAATTATTGATCTATTGGATCTCATGATATTAATGGTATAATAAATACCACACGTACACATTTTTTCTCCCCTTGCCATGTTGTCATTTCATTGAGCAGGTGACACCTCTGACCCCAGCTTGACCTTTAAATGGTATGAGCGGGAAGTCCAGTTAATGACCTCTCATTACTGCATGATGGGAAGCGGTGTTTATTTCCATGGAGAAAGGGTGTAATTAAAGTACCCCGTCATCAGCTAGAGTCTGAAGAAGTATTCACAAGTTTGCGTGTGCATGTGCACGCAAGTGCGTGTTTGTTAGATGAGAGATTATAAAAGTATTACTCAAGCTGCACACATCTTGTTTCAATAAGACCTGTGGTCACTTTGCGCAACCCTATGGAACTCTGGGTAAACAGGAGCATTGTCAATGGCATAGTTCACCCTGACACACACACACACACACACTCACACACATTCTTTGGAGTGTGGTTCTATTGGTTGCAATCACTGGCTCATCACACAATGTACACACACATATCTTATTCCTGCTCTGTGTGTGGTCCTTAAAAATTCAAGGTCCAACTGACCAATATGGCTTTAATAAAATATATTTCTTGGAAACCACCACACAAGCTATCTTACGCTGAAACCCAACCTCTGTTATAATTTTTGTTGAGAATGTTCACCTAATAATACCCCGGTCCCAGCTAACCACTGTCCCGATCAGACTATTCTGTTAATACTGCTGCAATAACTAACCATGACCACTCAATCTGTGAGGCAGAAGATGTAAAAGTCTCCCACAGATTTTACTCTTGGCGGGAGAGAAAAATGTGGCAAGATGGTAAAAGTGGTGACTGCCTACACAAACTCATAACACAGAATCTCCTTGAAAAACACAATTGTGGTTCAACAGACTTTGTATTGACCCAAGATCCCAAAAGCAGACAACTGCTGTGCATTAGAATTCCATTGTCACTGTAGAGCAGCTGTCACAAAAGTTTGAGGGAATATCCTGAAACCTCCATTGGGTCATGGTCATGGTCAATTTACAGCTCCACAGCAGCTATGTATTGTACCGAGGGAGCTCAGAAGTGTTGCACAAACAGCTTGACAAAACACTGTGTGCTGTCACTATTACAACATTGTCTGGGACTCTAAAATAAGTATTTGAATCCTTCAAGCCTTAGCATAACAAGCATACCTCTGTCTCTTTTGACCTGGACCCTATTTTTCCATCATTTTCCATCTGATCAATTCTGTCCAAAATCTCTTCTTCATTGCTTTACTACAGAACTACTTTATGTCCCATCGGCAATGTAGGACTGTATTGGAGAGCATACAGGCATACAAGATGTAAGTAGCTCTTCAGTAAAGCACTTTCAATCAGACTACATCATGATGAAAAAAGTACGAAAATACAGTCCAGGTCGAAATGCATGGAGTTATGCTTTAAGTTTTCACCTACCTGAGGTTTGAGCTGGTTCAGCCAGCTGACTCTGGAGGCTCTCAGGGGGACACTCCAGCTCTGAGTCCCCAGATGAGACCTTGTTTCCCCTACTGTCTCTCAAGGAAAGTCCTTGGCCCTGCTCCTCCTCCTCTGAGGCCTCAGGGGGCTTGTCCAGGTAGAGATCTCCAACAGATGAAGAGGTCATCAAGGGGTTGAATGAGGTCACCATGGAGGTCATTGTGGGTGTGGTCTCTTCTGTTGAGGCACAGCCTATGCTAGGCAGTCTGTATAGCTCCTCCTCCTTTACATGTGACCTGTCAGTCAGGTGAAGGTTCAACTCTGGCCTTGCCTGAGCCTGGGACAAAGGCACGCAGAGTTCACAAAGTGGGCTGGATGGGGTTGTTACAGGGGAGGTGTGCAGGAGAGGAGGAGAGAGAGAGAAGAGAGATGCAACACCTGTCTCACTCTTGGATGAACTCATGTTTTCTTGGTCTCCATCACCCTTTTCTTCATTGTTCTCCCTCCTTTCGC
>CABFOQ010024473.1:29362-40639 GCA_900660455.1 Gephyroberyx darwinii
CTCGGTGGTCGGGGTGTGGGGGACTTGGCAGATGAGTTTGGTGGTCTCACATAGTGTACAGTTGGGACCCCCAGGGCCTCCTCCTACTCCTCCTGTACCTCCTCCCCCACCACTATGATAGAGAGGGGCTAAGGTCTCCTGGGATGACAGAGAAAGAGAGTCGGGTTGTAAAAACTAAAGCACTGCTTGATTAGACCTTGTATTTATTATTATTTATTGATTCAACAATATGTAATATCTAATACAATCTTAATAATAACATGAACTGACGTTTTAGTAAATATGTTTTCTCTGTTTTGTTTAAACCTAAATTCCTCCTTACCTGCTGTATCCTGGTCCTCTTCAAGTTTTGGACGCAGGATCGCAAATTCACTATACAGAGAAAAAACATATTACACATTATATTTGTGTAATGAAATGCAACCTGAGATATTCTGGTAAAAAACTTTGATTATGGTTATTTAATGCTAGATGTACAAAGCAAATAAAATCTGAGGGAAATTTTGTGGTATTATACACTGTAGTAGTATGGAGTACTGTAGTAGTAGTAGTAGTATACAATGTAAAAAGTTATAACTACTCAGTTTCAAATTAATTTCAAATATTATTGTGTCTTCAAAACCCGTGTGGTCTAGGCACCTATGATGTATGACACCTTGCAATAAACAATCATGATCATGAACTCATAAAAAGAACAATAAAAAAACATAAATGTGGTGAAACCTTTTGAACAGAAGAAAACTACAGGAGTGACTAATGCAGGACAGTAACCTACCAGAGAGTAATTTAATTTTGTCCTTGTAGCAGAAGAGGAGCAGGATGAGGAGAGAGAGAACGGTGATGACCGACAGCGCAGACACTACAACCCAGGAGGTCACTGCACCTGCCAGAAACACAGAGTACATGCTCAGAACATGCTCTCCTAAACTACTGTCTGTTATAGATGTATACCAAAGAAAATACTAAGAAAATAGTTTAGATCCTCCATTTAGTACATCTTGAAGACAGATTTTCTCATTTTGTCAACATTTACTGTGAAATTTACACTCCAAGTATTTGTCTCTGAATATCTGTAATATATACATATACATATATTAAAGTAATAATAAAAATATACATAAATACCTATTACACTATTGATATAACACATAGTGATTCAACCTATACCCAGTTCATGAAAGCTTTTATATTTGCTGTTCTGAACACCCAGATCCAGGTTGGTCTTTCCTCTGGAGCACAGGAAGTGATGCGTTGTATGCTACATGCTACGTCAGTGGCAAATTCATTTCTTTATATGTATTATGGTATTTTAATGACATGATACTGCTGGTTAATGTTGCAATTTATCGGAAGTAAATGTCTCCATGCCTTACCAGAGACAGGTGGTCCACACACTGCATCGGTCTGAGCGCTGCCTGGTTCGCTCTCACTCCTGCCCTGGGCCTTACAACTGGTGGAGAGGACAAAATCACATCAACACATGGTCAGAAGTTCTACTTGTCTCTTTCCCATGCCAATTTCTGTGTATGTGTGTGTACGTATGTTTTTGTCTCTCTCCCGTCATCACAGATCCAGCCAGCGGTAGAGGCTGGTGTCTGGTCCAGGGTTCCATGGGAAGTGGTGTGTGTATTAGTCATAACAGCTGCCTGGCAGTTGGGCTGAGAGGACGCCTGCCCAGAACCTCAAAAGAGACCAGGGCAAAAACTCTGTGTGAGTGTGTACACTTACTTGGTCCACTGTTTGCAGGATTCGGAAGTGGTGTCGGGGGAGAAGAGGCCTTTCTTACATGCCACACAGATCCTCCTTCCATTAGTTGACTCTGGAATGAACAGACATTAATTATCGGATATCTCTAACTGGGGTGGACTGTAGATGTGTACATGCTTGTCAATGTGTGGGTGTACATACATGCGTGTGTGTTTTAGCAGCAGTAGCCTTAATTTTAGAGCTGCAGATTTGTGACGCTACGATTGAATCCTCCCACCAACTGGGAAAATCTGAGGGCTGAGGACATTAATGAGTAATGCGTCCCCATCCTCAACAACTACCATCTGTTCAGTATCAAGAGCACAGTTACTCTTTTACAGAAAAAGAGTACTTCCCACTCAAACAGTTCCACATTTCCACACCTGTGAGCTGCCCAGTTCAACCACAAGTCACTGAGCATTTGGGCTTAGGCGCCTTGCTCAAGAATACCTTAACAGTAGTTGTTGGGGCAGGGAAGAGTGTTACTCATTAATTTTTTTCCTCAGCTGGTCTGAGGATTTGAACCAGCCGGTCACAAGCCGACTTCTCTAACCTTAACATGGGGGTCAGAACCCACCAGGAGGTTCACAAGATGATTGCAAGATGATTCTAAGCTACTGCTCTATGCTACTGCTGCCCCCATATTTAACTTGAATACACTGGACCAGCGTACTGATCAGCAGGTAGTACACTATGCAGTGGAGTATTTGGACATGATGTGCGTTTATGTCAGTGTATCTCACCAGGGTCAGCCTCAAGTCCAAATCCAGCATTGCAGGTCGGTAGCCTCTCACAGTACTCGCAGTTGATGGCAGAGCACTGGACGTTGGGCAGACAGCGGCATGGCTCCTCTGCCACAGGGTTTTCAGGACTCTGCATGAAACCTTTACCTGGAGGTCAAACGGCAGCACACAGAGAGGGGAGGTCAGGGTCACAGGTAGGACCAAATGAACCTGAAGAATAGTAATGGTGATTTTTACCCATCTCCAGCAACTAACAATGACTTTCTACCTTTCTACCCCTGTTAACTGCATTTCATCCATTGCCGGGGCTGAAATTATGTATTGAAATTGACTTACTCGACAGCTCCTGATGCCTCCAAAATGCATCGAAAACCTACTCCAGAGACTCAATATTTCATCTGTATGAGTTATCTATGACTGTAAATGTGCCACTGCTCGTGTACAATGCTGGCTTGGATATTGTTTCACTAAAAAGAATGTAGAAATGCTTATATAAGATCACCTTCACCATTTCAGCCAAGGAGACACTTTCAAAGTGATTAACATAACCTCTTTGATTTTTTGTCTGTCTGTGAGCAGGCTATCTCAAAAAAGTATGGCCATCAGATAGGCCTTGGGCCAATAAACAGTTGATTAGATTTTGGTGCTGATCCAGATCTGGGATTTCTGCCATTAGACAAATTATCATTTTTTAGCCATAACTATGAATCTAACACACATAGAGACTTAATTCCAGGAATGTCTGCAGGGTCAGAACATAATTTTAACTTAAAACATAAGTGATAGGAATGATGTTTTGGGTGTAACAGCACGTTGGAGAATTGAAGAAGGTCCTCTAGTGAAATTAAAAGCAGGAACTACAGCTCAGTTAGTGATGATAGGAGCATTCATTCTTAAATATCTCAGATGGGACATGAAAACCATCTGAAATAGTCAAACATATTCTACATTTGTATAGAAAGGCTGAACTGGCGTTATATTGAAAAAATAAACGATAGAAAAGTCTTGCTAGCACATTTAGGCTAAATATCAAATCCAAGATTGCCAAGTCCATACTAAAAATCCAGAGTTGTCTTGGAAAGAACAAACTTCTTATGGAAGCGAGCACAAAGAAGCATCCTTACAGTTTAAGATGGGCTGTGTACTAATTTAGACACACAGCTGTTCATTTTCCCATCTGTTCAAACCGGCTCTTTACTATAGATTATAACATTGTTTGGATGTGATGTCATTCTCACAATGAATCTTTGGGCTTCCCAGGATTCATTTGGTTGGCAAGTAAACTTATCTGCCCTCTGTCCTTGTGTTCTTTTGTTTTGGACTCATCCTTTGGCCATTAGATATTACGTCAAATGCGTCATGGAGGACACAAGATTGAGAAAGAGTCTTCCAGCCACTGATACTGACCTGGGTCACAGAACTTCTGTTGCAGACAGCGGGTCTCTTCAGTCCAGCCAGGCTGGTATTCACCACGATTACATTTACGACATTTAGTCTCCTTTGAATCAGAGCACTCAGCAAACAGACGGTACCCTGATGGTGGAGGGAGAGAGACAGAGAGAGAGATTGACGAAACAACCCATATTGACTGTGTCTTAATCACAGTAGACACTGAAGACTGCAGCAGACCTAATGGAAGAGGACAAAAGAGGAAGGAAATTGCAAACATTAGAGCCCCTTTCCTCTGTCAAAGTGTTCAGCACCTCTAGTGGGTCAAATGTCGTGTGGGTGTGTGTGTGTGTGTGTGTGTGTGTGTGGGCGTCTATGCATTCACGTGTGCATGTCTGTGCCATTTTGAGCCACGCAATTCCTTTTTTGAGCATCCTTCCTGTTTTAGTTCAAGATCTCTCTGAATGTGGAAATGTATTTTTAATTTACGATGCTTCCATTGACTAATAAAAATCAGATACGCACTATGGTCACACTATTTTCCTGTGTTAAACTAGGATTCCTTGTGCTGTGTGTGCGTCTGTGTGTATAGGTGTGTGAATTACTCACCTGGTCCACACTTCTCACAACACTTGGAGCCTTTTAAGTACTGGGTTTTGCCACATTGGAGAGATTTGGAGACAGATTTCTGAAAAATATTAAGACACAAAATTAAATGTATTCATTTTCACATCCCTAACTCCCTAACTTGTTGATTGTTGATCATAAGCAAACAGTATTTTTTCCCTCAGTCCTCTCCACTTTTCTCCAATATATGCCACGTTACCTTAATCTTTCCATAATTCATCTTCCAAATCTGAGTGAATCAAAGTGACATTTTGAGATGGTGGTGAGTAATGAAGGGAAAAGAATGGATAAAGCATTTCCATGTCATGCCTAGGAATACTTTCCAGTCCTTTCAGAAGCACCTGACCACAGTACTGTACACTATCCAAACCAGCAAACCAAAGGCCAATAGTACCCACTTATGTAAGGATAACCAAATGGAATTGAATTCATTCAACTCAAGTTGGCTTGGTATGATGAAACACTTGGCTCTAGACAATGGGGACCCTTAGAATGGAGGACTACACCCCAATTGGACAACTGATGATAATATGATAGAAAAATAAAATACTTAAAATGTTTTTAACTACCAAGGACTATTTTCCCTGTTTCCATACTAAGTGAACATGATGGGCGATGGGAAACTGTGAACAGCTAAAAAGCACTGTGCAGTGGATGAATACATGGTTGCTCACGTGAAACAGTTCCAAAAATAAACATGGCTACATCAGCTATATTGAGTTAATGATATTTCATTTTTAAAATGTATGAATGGAGCACAGAGCACTGGAGCGAGTGACTTACCAGGGACTCATGGATGTACTAACTTGAGGGCTGGTGAACTGCTAGCCAAATTGCTGAATTAAAGAAAGCTGGGTGTTATGACAGAAAACATGCCAAAACCCACAGTTTCTTTGTGAGGGGCGTGTTCAAAAGTCCCCCCTCTTTCTCCAGCTATTTAAATCTAGAACCAACAACCTGTAGACATGACCAAGCACTGCCCTGGCTCCATGACTCCTACGGTGAACTTGCTGCTTCTCTTATTCATTTCTTCTGAAAGTCTTGTTTTTCCTATTTCTGATTTACCCATTCATTCATTCATTCATTCATTCATTCATTCATTCACTCATACACTCATTCACTCATATTAATGGTTTATATAACAAAGATACGCTGGCTTTGGAAAGCTCCAGTTCTCTTCTATGCCAAGACTGACACACAAGTGAAATGTGTCAAATCAGTTCTTGTGCTCTTCCCTAAGGCAATATTCAGAGGAAGTAGACTTAAATTGGCCTGCCGGTATGTCTGTCTGTCATCATATTCTCCTTTACTGGCTGTCTCTTCTCTTTCCTACAGCATGTCTGTCTGTCTGACAGACCAGACAGACCATTGGCCCATCATGTTGTCCACCTCCGCCATATATTGGAGGTTTCTCCCTGAAATGTTTTTGAGGCCTATCAAAGGCATATCCTCTGTATCGTAGAGTTTCCACCACCATTGAATAGATGAGGTGGGTCACTCTGCCTTATGGAGCAAAATGTCATTAGTCCGGATTTCAATGGAGAGTTTTAGTGTCCCATGGTCTAAATGCTCATCCTGTCAAAAGAATACAATTCTGTAATTTTTTTGGTATACAATGGAAACTTTTAAAGATGTTGGCTATCGGCTATTGGCAGTTTCAATCCAACCATATCTGTCTTCAAATACCTATATCAGTTCAACCCTACCATTCTCTTTAACATCTTCTCACCTCTCCTCCTTTTCCCCCTTTCTCTTTATTTCTTTCTGTCTTTCTCACACCCCCAGTTCATGCTCTGTTTAGTCTCAGTGTCTGTTTGGATGGCTGGAGGCGACAGCAACACAACATGAACATCGAGCAAGCATTTCATTACCTCCATTGCATTTCTCGCACATCAGTCAGCCTTTGTTTTTTGCTCTGACCACAAGGCTAACGATGCACAGTGCTCAAAAGCTTGGACCGTGGCCCTAATGAACAACATGTGTTCCAGCAGACAGAGGTGAAATAAGTAGGAAGGGTTCCCATGCTAAGAGGTTCAAGGTTTCTGTGTTAAGTGGTTGCAGTTCAGTAAATCATGTTGGGAAGGGAAAAACGTGTTGGGATTTGTATCATCTTGTAGTGATAATAGTTAACAAAAACACAATTGTTAGCTTGTTTGAGATATGTACTTAGGTAAGTGGGTGAGCGGATGGATGAATGCATGGATGGATTAAAAAATAGACAGAGACAGGTAAATAGGTGGGTGGTTACTATAAATAGATAGATAGACACAAGGGATGAAGGCAAAGGGGGAAAAAAGGGAAGACACAGATGTGAAGACACAGCTGTGAGACAGCAGTGGTCAATCCAAGTAACTAGGCCAGAGGGCACAGGAAGCCAAAAGAATGCTGGGAATCGTATTTTTGTTACCGCCACATCTAAACATTGGGTGGTAGTTCTGCATGGCAATATGTTTTCACTCACTAAATATATATGTAAGAGGAAAGGAGTTGATCCGCCCTAAATGATTGCAGGTTATGATAAAGTTCAGGATAAAACAGCCAACCTCAAAGCTAACTTTATCGACTGTATGGATTCGGCTATATGGTTGTTTTCGTGTGAGTTTGTGTGTGTCTGTGTGTAACAGATACTATAGAAAGAAGAGTCAGAAAGCAAAGATGGAATCATGGAGAGATGGATAGAGAGATGCAGAGAAAAGAGGAAGAGGAGAATAGGAGGAGAATGTTCTTGTGCCCTGTTGTTTGAGTGATATCCAATAACACTCGCACTTTTTTATTCATTTCTTCCTGCATTTTAGTATTATTTGTCTTTCGATAATCCATCAGCAGTTCTGTGAACCCTATCGAACGGCAGCATGATACAAGATGCATTCCACTTGCTGTCAGACTACAAGAGGATTTGCATAACTGCCTCAGCAGCCATTGGCACCAAGCCAGGAGAAACAACTTTTAGCCACTTGGGTGTTTCCACAACAATTGAATCTTTGTGTAATGATTGGACCTCTGATTCATAACTTTTCAATGCCATAAAAACAATTCTTTCGAAGCACCTCTTGCACAAATGCTGTTTTTGTGAATGAAAGAGGTAGAAATTGGTTCACCTCTTCACCTAATAAATAGGCTGTATGTTTTAGTTTGAATACTTTCGAAACCCTTCTAAACCCGGTGATGGGTAGGTCTTTCTAGGGAATAATCCTCTGGTATACAGGAAGTGATCCATTTAACATTTCCAGCAGCAGCAGCAAAAAAAAAAAAAAAAACAGAACAAAAAGTGAGAAATAATATAAGAACTGGGCAGTTAGCATGAGCAGTGATAGCCACCATGACTGAACAGAGAATAAAGAGCCACCCACAGAAACTGAAACTTCAACAATAGAAAATCTAAAAAAAAAAGACATCAGGCCACGCTTTTTGACTGCCAAGTGATCGCTGGGAAGTGCAGTGCAAAAACACCACAGCAATGATCACTTAGCACCAAAGATGTTGCCAAAATGAAAAAAACAACAAGGAACTTGAGGATAACCATTTCAAAGCAAGAACAGATACAGTAAGTTAAACATTCAAAACCAACAGTTATACTGCCATAACTCTGTGGGATGGTTTATTATGGTACTAGACAGAACTATTTATTTTCTCCTTCTCTTCACACAAAGCTCCAAGTTGTCTTCACTATAGCTGTAGATTGTCTGTCTGTCTGTATTATCATGTTAATGTTGTCTGCCAGGTGAAACCAGGTTTGGATCCGCAGGCCTGAGACAACATGCTACTGTGCTTAGGCTGAGGTAAGCATAGGTTTGTGGATGGATGGATGGAGAAGCTGGCCAATGGGCCAATGGGAAGTGTAAGAGGTGTGTGAGTGAGCAAGCAAGTTAGTGCCTGAATGAAGTATTCACCAAAGCTTGATTATTATGCATGACAACATGATGAATTCTATGCTCAAAACATCTTGAAGTAATCTTGTATTGCTCAATATCACACAGCCAGTTTGAAATGCATTTGATGGAATGGTTTGAAACCATGAAGCTGAAGGGGAATTCTTTGGGAAGAATGTGAGTCAGTAATGGCAAGACCAGAGTAAGACCAAACCAAAGCCAAAGGTTTGCAGTGTCACCTTAGATATTAGATGGACAATATTTCTTCTTTTCAACGGATGGACTAGTTTTTCCAGATGTCTTGTCTGTATTTGCTCACATTTGTTTACCACTGACTGAATTAATAACATGAAATGACAGCCTACAAAAAGAGATTATTAAAGATTAAAGATTATTTCTCAGTGAGGTTCACACGCCAGCTCTCAGCGTGGACAACCCACTGCCCTCCAAACCACTCTCTTGCAACACATTTTGGTAAAGGAGGGAGAAAAATAGGGAAGAGAAAGCGCCTATTCCAGTCAAAGTCATAACGATGCTGATTTACGGTAATACAGCCAAACACACAGTGGTAGATCACTGGTGCCCAGCAGTCCCACCACTACAACCACATCTTATAAACTACTCCACCTGGACAGAGTTAGCTTCTTGGACTAGACAATGCAAGCATGGACAACAATATGTCATGAGCCAGTCATTACTTACTTTACTTCCTTACAATAAATCTGAAGCGATGGATCAACTAAAAGCGCTAACTATTGGTTGTATAGAATCAGGCTTAATGCATTGGAGGCTCAAATCTCAAGCTTAGCAACATGTCACAGAACTATCACACAAACTGTAGCTGAAAAGGTGCTCAATGCCTCTTCCCATTGCGCGCTTGGATCATTCTATTCTATTCTACTTCATTCTTTCTACTGTAGTCTAGTCCTAAAGTCCCCAACAGCAGTGGGCAGAGAAAGTCATCACTGTACATTCTCTCATTGTGCTAACTTCTAGGGAGTGAAATCAAAGTGAAATTAAAGTATTGCTCGTTTTGCTGAGTACATCTTTCGAACCCCCTCAAGGACCCCTGGGGGCCCCGCACCCCACTTTTTGAACCTCTCATCTAATGAGGTCCCTGAGACATTTGGCCAGCGCCGCTCCACCAGGAATGAGAGCCTGGTGGAGGGAGAAGAACATCCAGCTGCCTGCGGCTTTTTGCGGTTAAACCGGGGGAGGTGGACTCGAACCAAACACAACTGTTTCCACTCAGTGTCCGGGCGTAAACACGCTTAAAAATGCATCCCCCCTCCCTTAAACCAGTTCATTCAAATCATTTGAACACTGGTCTGAGTGTTGTTACATATCACCCTGTTGATCTGCTGAAGGAAATTAAACAAACACGAATCGCCTTATTTTGCATTGCGTCTCCATTTGAATTCAATTAGACAGACCCTGTCTAAAAAAAGAGCTGTAGTAATCTAATAGGACATTTTAGGAGGAGACTATGGACGACTGTTATAACATCCTATATTATATTGATACCATGAGAGATTAAAAGAATACTATAAAGTATTATAAGATCACTGTAAACTGACTACTGGTTACTATGTTCATGTCTAGGGCCTAACGTTACTTGTTCACAACAGCAGGAGCATCTTTTTACCTGTGCGCAAAAGGTGAAAAGGAGACACGTTATCCAGCCTTGGAATATCCAACTGGTGGAAAGGTTCAATCTCATCTCTGCTGTTTATGAAGACAAATTTGTAGGGCGAATTTTTTTTTCCAGCCGAGAAGATAACGGTGCACACCCCAGTCCAAGTTATTCTTCGCTTTTCTTCACAGTAAATCACTTCTTCTTGTGTGCGTCTGCGTAAAAGTGGCGGAGCCTCCACACCGTCCCACTGGGCATTCCTGCGCCTTCATTCCCGGTTGGGTTACTGAAGTTCCTGCCTGTCCTCTCCTCGCCTCTCCTCTCCTCTCTCACCCACGCGTTGTGGAGGGAGCTGCATGCAACAGCTTGTAAAAAACTGACTGACTGACTGAGAGAGGGATTAACTCCTCCCATGTCGTAATATGTTAAAAAAAAAAAAAAAAAAAAAGTTCATCCCTCTTTCTTTTCTCCCTGGCTCAGTCCTCCCTCTCTGCTCTGCTCTCCGTCTGTGTGCGTGTGTGACAGTAAGTGAGTGAGAAAAGTAAAAGGGAAAATTTGAGTTTAGATTTGAATTTGTTGCCACTGATATGAGATTACCATTACCATAGTAATTTAATCCTCATCCATCGATAGAGTTACTATGATCTCGCTGTTATTGCACATTTCTGTGATGCATTCACTTCATGTCTGACTGGCCCAAATCCAATGTCACTTTTCATGTCATTGGCCAAAAACATGTAAGATATGACATCATGTCAGAGTTTGCATGCACCTCAACACCTCATTTGTATTAGCCCACACACTAAAGGCCACTTTCACAGAGTTCCCTTCCTGCATTTGTCATTACATCATAGAAGTCAGCAGTTCCTGGAGCGTGGGTCATGGAATCATCATGTTCATTTTTGAACCCATGAACTTTTACAGGATTCCTATTTATTTAACAGTACAGCGGCTGGGAAAATGCCTCCAGGAAATAGCTTTTCTTTTATTTCCAGGGAAGAGAGAGGAAAAAAAAACATAGGGCATATTTGCCTCTGAATTTGCATGGCACATTATGATGTACCCTTGGCACATCAAGAAGGGAAAAGTGCAAGAGAGGGGATGAAAGGTGAAGAGTAGGTCCTCCTCAAGATGACAGTTATGCAAATATTAAATTACAGCTGTGGGCCCTGAATGGATAAAGCAGGGGAGGGGAGAGGAGAGGAGAGGAGAGGAGAGGAGAGGAGAGGGAAGAGGAGAGGAGAGGAGAGGGAAGAGGAGAGGAGAGGAG
>CABFOQ010024474.1:0-27308 GCA_900660455.1 Gephyroberyx darwinii
CCCTGCTTCCACAGTGTAAGCGTCTTACAAGGAAAACTTGTGATTCCCTCATTGAATTTGGAAAGTTTGAGAATATCCCTGTACCAGTTCTCTGCCTCCCTTCTCCGCCACCTCGTACTCCTCACGCCAGCACGGGAACTGTCTCACTATTGCCTTGAACGAGTGTGTCAGCTTCAGCAGTAAGAGTCTGTTAGTACAGTCCGTTTGGTTTCCGTTCATGTTGTTGTTGTTCTTATTATTTTTTTATTAGACACACAAGTACACACACAGAAAACACACAGATGTATGCACACACTTGCACAGATGCAGAATGGTCAGATCGCATGACAGCTCTTGACAGTAGCCATCAGGCTTCTCTCTCAGCAAAAACAAACAAAACAAAAAACGAACCACTGCTGACAAACAAATTGGAACAACAACAGGGGATAAACACATTAATATATAATGGTTTATTAAATAAATGAATGCAATATCAAAAATGCATGGCTGATATGTACATGAGACTCCACCAGTAAGTTGAAACATCAAACCACTGAACTTAGCATCTGAGTGTTATGACAATTTTGAAAATATGAAAAATTGGTGTTTGAATGTTACGTTGCCATATTGTTTTTGAATACTTTTGAAATTTTAACCGTGAGCTTGGTGGAGGTTGGTTAAAGAAAAAATTCACATAAAAAGGGGAATTCTACAGCAAATACTTGTTTTATTACCATAAGAATCATTTTTATATCTTGTTTACATTAATGTAGCAATTTTGTGTTTGTATACAGTATTGTTTTGTTACCAACAGACATTAGAAAAAAAAAGTTACTTGAAAATGATTCATTGCATATTAAAGGGAGTTTTATCTTGTTTTTGCTTTTATTTCATCCATGATTCATGCTTGAATGATATCATTGCAAGTGTCCTAAATAAGAGGTTAGTCATCGGCTAGTGCCATCATGTAAGTATAACTTAAGGCCTGACTAGACAGATGCAATATGTTGCTAATGAGTTTCCCTCACACTATGCTTTAGTAAATTATGCTCGCTCTTAATTTTAAATCTCCCACTTCACCTGCATCATATTCTCATTTTATTATATGAAGAAGTAATGAAGACAGCAAGATTATTGGTTCGACTGGAGTATTAAGAAAAACACTTACATTCACTAACTACAACTGCTCGTGGATGGCTCTCTGCACCCTGACATAATGCCTTTGGCCTAGTGGAGTTTCTAGTGCTCAGTTGAGTACAGGGCATGCTAGGATGAGTGTCAAAACAATTTCACTAAGCTGTTGACTCCCAGTTTCTCCCTCATGCCATTACTTAAAAATTTGGTGCACAATTCAGGCTGTTATGTAATATATATGCATGGTTAAGCGTGTTTATGTCTGTTAACCCTCCCTCATCCTCCTTTAAGAAGACTGACATTTCTTCTAAAGCAATTGGATTCCCTCGAGTATGGTATCTTGCACATGGTATTTTGCACAGACAATTCAACTCCTACAACTTCACGACATCCAAAATGTTGAGAGATCAGAAAAATATTGGCAATATTGTGACGCTTAGTTATAAATTCTCCCATCAATAACAACACACAAGCTCATTGTTTAAACCTATGTTCATTTATTGAACAATATCAATAAGAAAAAAAGACAGTACGAGCATTGGTTATGTTTATACAAAAAATTGTTGGTTATGTCTGGGGGATGAAGAGGGGCTCTAGTCCATCCTGGCCTTCAGGGTACGGGTGGTAATCTTGTCCTTCTCACTAACAGAGAAAACAACAGAGGTCAAACATCACAAAATCTACCAAAATGAAGATTTTCTGGCCATCTGGCCATAAATTGTACATGATGTATTTTATCACTATACTTACATGACGTGTACGACGACTCCCATACCAGACACGGCGTCCCTATCTACTGCATTCAGCATCGCCTGGGAAATGGTCTCAAACAGATCCTCAGGTTCCTGCACACGCCAGACACATTTGTCAGGTAATTAGTCATAAATCTCAAGCTATGGGCTGAATACTGTTGGGCAAAATGATCAAAACTTTCCTAGGTTATCCCTCACTACGTGTGAATCTCTTTCCTTAACCATTGTTTTGTTGTAATATCCAATTTTACCAATACTGGAGCAGTGGCCAACAGAATAAAATATATGATAGATTCATTATTATTATCATACACAATAGATTTGATCTAAATTATGTTACATTTTCAACATTGCACTCAAAATCATTCACACCAGCACTCTCAGCCATAAATAATCAGAACATGTCCATTTAGGTGCCATGTCTTAATGACACCCAGAGTCAAAATCAGCTCTGGACATTTACGGTACGAAGGCATGGTAACATTTCTGTAAGTTGCAGACCGCCATGTGTGAACAAAGCCATAACATAAATAGATCTAGCACTCACAACTTGTACAACGTGTCACATTAATCAGCAAAAATGTCTTCAAATTGGACTGGTGCCAAAAGAAGAGCTCCAACCAATGTTTCTCATTATTATTTGGGATATTGCAAGCAGGATTTGATGTTTACAACATTGAGGGGATATTTTTGTGCATGTAAACAGTCATTGTCATGAAGGAACCTCTAGTTTAGCCCACAACAACTACCCTATAGCTGAGAAAGCGACCTCATACTTCTCACATAACTCACCATGTCTGGCTCCCACAAGGATTCACACATCCCGTACATCTGCTCTGAGCATGTGCCGCTCACAACAAAGTCTTCTGTCACCATGGGGCAGCCAATCAAATCCAGGGAGCAGATGAATGGTTCAAAGGTTTTGGGATCAAGACCAGCAATCACAGGCTCAATGTAGTATGGCCCAAACCTAATGAGAGGATCACACATCAACAGGTCATCTTTTTTCTTTCATGTAGTTTTGACTGCATTCTTGCTTATGTACACTGTTGTACACTGTATGTCCACAACTTTAAAAAAGCTTGTCATGATGCAGCTATAGTGTTGACCAGGTCTTTGTTGAGAGAAGAGATAATGTCATTGGACTACCTGGTTAAATAATTTAACCAAAGTCAAGTAATGTAGGTCTATGTGTAGCAAAACGTGTATATGCTTCTTCTGTAGCAAAGTTCAGTAAACTCACCTCCTTTCATATAACAGGTTAGACACCATGCTCATGAAGGTCTTGGGCTTGATCTGGCGACCCTCCTTTAGCTCATAAAGGTTCAGTCTGAATTTGAGCCTCTGGGATCTAAACACAATACAAAGCCAGCCAATTACAATCAATGTTATCATTGATGTGTATCATACCAGGGCTCCTACACATTTTACATTTGATAATATACTTTTCCATTCCTTAAATTATAGACACTGCAAATGTATCTCATATTCTTTCACAACTTTGGCTGTAGGCTAATAATATTACCAATAGTTAATATAATAATATAATACTATAATAATAGTATCATAGGCCATACCAAATTGCAATGTGGTGGTGAATTTACAGACTATTTCCAACTTTCTCATGATTTTTTCATCTATACTCAAAACCATTTTCCACCCAGGAAAATTGTCATCCACACATCCACTGTTGAAAGAGCTATTTTGCCAGTTTTAGAGATAAAGACACACTCACACTGTCTGCACATCAGTGGCCAGGCCGGCCAGGCCAATGTGCAGCCTCTCTCCCATGGGAAAGATCTTCTGGAAGTCTGTGGTGACCATCTGAGCCTGAATGCCAAATCTCCGGTCTGATGCTATCGCCACACAGTTCTTCCCCCGCATAGCCATGACGGCCCCACCATTATAGGACATAATAGACTGGATGAAGGAGGAGAGAGTAGTATATCAGTCACTAACAAACTATCACAATCACAGTGTATATCACAGTGCAGCCATCAGAGCCAGAGGTGAGACATGAACCTCAGCAGAGGAGAGAAAAGTTTTTGGTCCAGCAGCTAAATGGCATTTTGTGAATTACGGCCAGGTTGAACATTTAAATGTAAGAATTCTAAAGAATGATACAGCAAGTAACTAGCACTTAACGTTAACCATAAATAACTTACCTACAATGTAAGCCATTACATTACTATGCTTGAATTAACGTTATAGTTCAAAATTACAGCTACTTGTTAGCTTACTACTGACAGAATCACATGCATTTGCAAACTGTTAGGTTTATCTTCAGCTAACGTTAGCCTAAACTAGGACTTGAGCAAGTTGACACCGGTTTACATAACATTAGCTTACGTTAACTTAAATTGATCTACAATAGTTAATGTTAGCTAAGTTACATTAGCGAAATGCTATGAAAGATAGTATGGCCAGTCATACTCATACAAAATACAACGTTAGCAAAATAGCTAGCTAAGTTAGCTCCCTCTTCTCTGGCATGGTTCCTGGACATCGTCCGTAACAGTTCTGTTCTAGCACTGTTCTTATGTACGTAAGTCCGCCATGGTAATGGCGATAACTTGTAAAATATAATTATTTTCTAAAAAAAAAAACGAACTTAACTTTAGCTCAGCATGATGCAGGTGCCTGAGTGAGTTGGCTAAACACGCTAGCTAACGTTAGCATGGCCAAGCACTAGCGATGGTTAACTTAGTCAACCCTTGTTTTAAAAGCCATTTTACAGTTAAAGTCCTGCTGCTACACCAGACTACAAATATTTTATTTCGAATAATATTCTTACCATTGTGAAAACGTTGGGGTATATTCCTATCAGTTGCAAACCAGTTATTTCTTGTAGCTATTATGAATGACTGCCAGCTTCCTACAGTGACTACACGATTTAGAAACACAGAAATCTGACGAACATGACTCCCCTACGTCATGATCTGCTTAACGATAATTGGCTTGATGAAAGGTTCTGGGTATCAGTCGCTGTTGTCATTGGACGAAGAGACCGGGGGAAGTGCTGATCCCTACATAGTTTGGTTGAAGCGTGTTAAACTGAAATTAAAATTGGAAAAAACTGAGGCGTTTAAAATTGCATTTAAATGAACTACGGATTTTTTTTTCTGGTGATAGCAACAAATTTGGATTTTTTTTTCTCTTAAATCGGCGCTGTGTAAAAAAGAAGATCCAGGCTGATCTGTCTTGTCAATTTTGTCAGAGGGTGCAAAACCAGTCATTTATTTTATGTAACCTGGAACTGTTCCATTGACAGTGAATAGGAATGTGAAGTGAATGTTTGTTTGAGATTTTGCACGGAAGGGAGTTTTATCTTACTATAGTTCTAAAGGAGAAAGTATACCCATAGCCTGATGGGTGCCTTCTGTCACCATTCCCATCTTCAGTTCACTCTCGATTGAGCTGTACATCAGTTTTTCTTTGTCTTTCTGTCCATCTTGTTACACTTGGGTTGTGAATGTCCACGACTGCAAATTCAATTGTTTTAGGGCAGAGACGCATTTGAATACTTAACTTCAGTCGTATTCCCCTGTAACCTAACATTGACCTATTGTGTTCAACCATCACCTACTACTTGGTCAATACAAACCCAACGTGACAAAACCTGATGCTGCTGTGTACCTGTACCAAAACGTTCTACACCAACTAAAGAATCCCCATAGGTGAGTGTAAGAATCCGCAACTCAAATAGAGAAACTCTGGAAATCTATTTTTTTTTTAATAAAATTCAGTCACTTACAGGAGTACACAGAATCATAACCATATAGAAGAAAAGCATCTGAGATAAAAGCAACTCCTACTACAAAAACAATATACTGTACAAAGTTAAACGATCTTTAAATGAAGGACTGGCCATCACAGACTGGATTTGTCAGAGCTATTAGGGTGCCTCTGTGGTGCCTGTGACATCTGCTTTTCAAAATAAAATGCCCATGGGCGAGATAGCGTAGTTGTTAGGACCCCCACGTACATCTGAGGACACAATGCTGCCACAACATCCATCCTTCTGTCTCAATACTTTAATGAAAAATATACAGACTGAGAGGGGATCCACTGACTCACTCTCGCCAAGTCCTTGTATGTAATGTGTTCTATCTTTATCTCTTCATGAAATTCTTCTCCAGGGAAGCTGGGGTCCTCTGTATGGAGTGGATGTTCCTCTTTACTCTGTCCTCTAAGGAAGAGGTGGAAGCACTTTCCAGCTTCATGTTGCTGCATGAAACAAAGGTGAGCATTGGTGAGCCGGAAAATTGATCATGTAATATCAGGGATGTGATAAGGATAAGTATTCTCGCAAAAAAAACAAAAAAACATTGCAAAATCAGATCTCTGGTTATCTATGAGTCTATATGTTGCCCAGAACTTACTGGATAAAGCCAGCATGGCGGTCATGCTTGGCACCTTTTTCCCGCTCCTTCTCCTTCTCCTGCTCGTCTTGTCTCCTGTATCTTTTTACATTATTCTCCCTCTCTTCCTCTCTGTCCTTGGCAAAGCCCATCATCTGCTGCCTTTTACGCTCCAGCTCTTCAGCAGAGAGCTGCCTACAATAGACAACAAAATATCTGGGTATGACACAGTGGAAAGGGTTCAATGTGCCTGCTTCAATGATTATACAACTACAATATTTGTAGTTACTGGATCCCTGTTGACTCTTACTTGGATTTGTGGTTGTTCTGTCTGTGGTAACGCTCCCTCTGTGGACTGGGAGCTCTGTGCTGGGTCTTCCTGTCGGATCTGTTTTCCCTGTTGTTCCTGTGAGGTGATCGGGAACGGCTCCTTTCCTGGCGCCCCGAGTGATTGGAAGGAGCTGATGATTGGTGATGTCTTCCAGCAGCGAGCTGAGAGGAGATTTAGCTGTTACTAGTGTTCTGTTATAGTGATGTTAGGACATCTGAAACTGTAGGATACATTTGACGTTCATGTGATTAAGATATCAGTGGTATTACCAGACACTGGTTTTCTGCTTACATACCTGTAGCCCATAGCCTGGAACATGACGGGAATGAGATTTAGTGTCCGCTGAAGATTCGTCTTTTGAATGTGACCTGAGAACAGATAATAGACCCAAATTACAAACCGCTTCCATGCAAGGAAAACAAAACTTTGCAGTCATAAGCTAAACGGGTCAGATGTCAGTCCAAACTCAAAACTTTCTTAAATTCTTTGTACATTTTTCGAATTTATGTGCATATGAAAGTACCAACATGGGATTCATGAAACATGCAGAAAACCTCGATTTGTGCGTACCCCAGGTTTATCAGATGATGCGCATAGAGTAAACCATGGCCAAAGAGGGGAAAAAGAGGAACTTTGCGGAGTCTGAAGTGTTGTGCTCATGCTTGCATGAGAAAAAAACAGAATTTTCAAAAGCATAAGCAGCAGATACCGCCATTGCAGCCTATTAGGTCTTTTTTTCTACAAGGCCACTGAAACATCTTGTTGTTAACGAGGTTTGACACTACTGTAATTGATTTTTCATAAAGAATAAGGCAAGAATAAGGCACATGTGGGAAGTGCCTTCCCACATGTTTCCAAACACTTGTAGGTTTTGATCGTACCAACTAACAAATTCAGATACGATCAAAATGATGAATGACACTATGTTTGTAGAAACGTTCATACAAACGCTTTACAATCAAACCCGATCTTACACACGTTTCATGAACGAGGCCCAACAAGAGTATAATTCTTTCTTTATTTCCAATGTACTCTGACATTTAAAACAAGCAGGTATAAAATCACTTAATCCACTAAATTAGTCTACCAGACAGGCTAACTGATAACCAAGAGATTGTCAAGTTCCTTGTATACCTGTATTTTTTGTAGTCTTCCTCCTCCTCTGAGTTTGAACTTGTGCTCCTTCTCTTGTGTTTCTTATCCTTTCTCCTTTCTTTGTCTCCCCTCTTCTCCTTCTTTTCCTTCTTCCTCTTCTTTTTCTTATCTTTCTTCTCAAGATTCTGGCGCAGCTGTGAGAGAGCAGATTGACATTAAACGATAAAAACATGACTGTTGCTGTAGACCTTTGCATGCAACATATGATGGTGCTTTATGCCTTTACTTCTTCTACAGCTTCTCACTCGTGCACCAGATCAATTCATAGACCACTGACTCAGGTTGCAACATTGTACCACTTTTCAACCTTGACTCTGGTTATCTTGTATTGTATTAGCAGAGGTAGTGGAAACATTGTTAAAAGAGAGCTCACTAGCAGTGATGGATGATGTTAATGCAGGACTTGAGCTGAGAAGGGCTAAAATGTCAAAAATGCAGATAGTGAAAACAAGATTAAAATGTTATGGGTTTAATTACTTTTTTTTTTTTTTTTTTTTTTAATTAGATTTTGTCAAAAAACAAGGTCTAACATTGCTGTCAAAAATAAAAATGCATACACACTTCAAACGCTTTTAAACAATTTTACCATTTCTTTGATTTTCTTCATCTTCACTGGATTAGTCAAGACTTCTCTCTTTTTTTCCTCCTCCCGTTTCCTTAAGAAGAAAAAAACGTCACTTAGATGATTTGCACAGGGGTGAAACATAATCAAATTCTTCTTCCTAGGTATGAATAACACGATTTCGGAAGAGTACCTACAACAATGTACAAGCGTGAGTGGACTAACCTGATTTCAAACAGGGGGTCTTCCCTAATCTTGGCAGCCAGGTCAAGGTTGGAGGCAGGGGTGGCAGGGTTGAAGATGGACCCAGGCAGTAGGCCAGTTTGTGCAGACGGACCACTCTCAGGCTCCTCATATTGGTCAGTGATCTGCTTGTCGATGGCACGTCCCAGCAGATACTCGTCCCTGGACACCTGGCCACCAGGGCCCTGATACATCCAGTCCAAACGATCATCCTTCTTTCTGTCACCGTACAGAAGTCACCCATTAGAGCATAACTTTTTTTGTACCTCTCATGACAACACACTGGCAGCAACAAAAACATCATCCTTGATAACAGGAGAAAGAACTAACTTGAGAGCACCAGTTTCCTGTGCAAATTTAGTTATTTCTTCTCGGGCTCGCTCCTCTTTCAGCTCTTTCTGGAGCTCCTCAATCTTCTTCCGTTCAGCCTCGTGTTTCTGCTCAGCCTTCCATACACGCTCAATATTTTTCATAGTCTGGGGATGCCAGCTCTTTTTCAAGTTCTGGTAGGTGGGGAGACATAGGAGGAGAGGAAACACGCAGTTACTGTAAAAGTAATTTTAAAAAGCATAGTTCATAAACTATTAGGTATCTGATATCAAGGATTTCACAAATAACAGACTTTAGAGTGTAAATGCGTTTAGCTTGAATGGGTTTGATGGTTTTACTCTATATTAGAATGTGTAATTTTAGTAAAAGTGACTCCCTCCAATGTATTTATTAACAAAATTAGCCTGGCCATGTACAAACACTCAGCAAAATCACAGTAGGCTAGTGTTTTGACCGTCAAAGTTTGGTTTAATAATCCACCCATAATTACTGATTCAGGCAGGCAGAATCAGTGTAGAAGTTGCAGCTAAGGTACCTTTAGCACCGATACGTGCCAATCTCCTTTCTTGCTTGCTTATCACCTGGTAGAACATGACTTGAGATCTTTAGGAAAGCCTTAGCATATTCTGCTAAATTTGGCATATAGATGACTCACCAAGCAGCTTTTTGTTTCAATAAAAAATAAATTCTTGTAAAAACTTTTACAATTACTTCTAGCTACCGCCCAACACGGTGCATATTTGTGTGAGAAGAATGAAGGAATAACAGCCGAGCTAAAATTAAATTTGATTGAAATAAGTGATGCTTGTTGTGTTAGATATATGTCGAATTGAAGAGCGACTTCTAATAATTCCTAAAAGGCCTAAAATCCCGCTCTACCAGGCGCATACTGATGTCGATAAACAAGGCAGCTTTAACTTAACAGATTTATCATGGTGTTTGGCGTGACGTTCTCAATGCATCTCATACAAGAGAGAACGGCACAAATCAAGGCTAGGTTAGCTCATACTTACGAGATCGCCGCCTCCCATCTTGACAAATTCGTAGTTTTAGTCCAACACAAAAAAATGGATATGGACAGATCTGTCCTTTAACAATGTATAGCTACACTCGTCGAATTAAAGGTGGAACAACCCAAGTTAAACTAAAAAAAAAATGAGGCTAGCCAGCCAACCAGCCTCCTTGTGTGTGTTAGTGTGTTATTATTTCCTGTTACATGTGATTCATTTTCCGCTTCCGGCTCTCTGGTCGTCGGCTTTTGCTGCCTTCGAGTGCTCCTCGTAAGCTCCGACGTCTGAAAACTGAAGTCATAAATACGACTTTTTGCACATTCAAGTGCTTTTGGCCGGTAATAATAACAAAATGGAAGCTAAACAAAAGTATGTTTTTTGGGGGCTGTTGTTTTATTTTAGACATCAAGTATCACTGAGCTACTTCATCTAGCAGTGGTAGAAATAAGAGGGAAAAATATGCATCAGACATGCAATTTTAATTAATTTATTAGCCAAAACCTGTTGTATAATTGTTTGTTAAAGGTGAGAGTAATGATGTAGGTCTTGTAGCAATATAAAGAAACTCTAGGCTAAACAGTATTTGCAGCTATTGTCTCTTCAACATCAAAAGGACAACTTATGCTAACTATGCAGAAAAATGTTTGACAGCTAAAAAATCGAATTACACAAAATAATATTTTATTTCATAGAATGCCAAACATTATCATACAATAATTTAATTAATTAATTTAACCACCAGATGTTGCTCTCTGCTACTTCAACATCACATCTCGGCAACCTGGTTATCATAAAAAAAATCTAAAAAAAACAACTTTCCCATGCCATTTCCCGATTTGTTGGGTCGTCAATGTGTGTTCATTGTGTGTGTGTGTGTGTGTGTGTGTGTGTGTGTGTGTGTGTGTGTGTGTGTGTGTGTGTGTGTGTGTGTGTGTGTGTGTGTCTGTGTCTGTGTCTGTTAAATAATAATGATAAGTTAAATAAACTGCATGGGACAATTTGAGATTAATGGACCTGTGTACTATTATGATCATTTCTATTTTAATAATTCTGTAAATAAAGATTTCACACACAAACACATGATATCACTTTTTATTTCATAAAGGGCTTTAATAGATTAAATGCAAGTAATTACACAATGATACTTAAATTAATTAACAACAACCAATGAAAAACAGTTTTCAATATTGTCCTATTGACCGACATAAAAGAAAACAGTAATAAGCCTATCTATGATAATGGTGACAACAACAATAGAAATAATAATAGTCAATACACAATAATTGACTAATGTGTAAGAGTTTTCTCCCATTCATTAAATTCTATACATAAATACAGCAATTGAGCCTTCAATAATGTAAGCTCCCTAACATATAGAAATGTCAACCTAACATCTTTGATGATTTACATACATCCTAATAATGTTTTAAGCTGTAAAAATGCTTGTATTGCTTGCTAGAGAACTACCGAGCATACAGTTTTGATTATTTGTGAAAATATTTAGCTATCCAAAACAAAGAACTCACACTAGTACTGCTAGGTGTATTATGTATTTTTAGTAAGCAAAGTTTGCTCAGCTACATGTTATTTTGCTATTACTCCGCCAACCCTTGCACAGTTTTTGCTTACATGTTGAATCATGTGCTTTGTATGACTTAATTCATTTCTCATTATAGAACATGAAAGACTGCAATTTCAGATGAATCAAATGGCTGTTCATAAAATGTGTTGAGAGATGAGCCCTTTACAAGTTGAAGATTTTAACTTGAGCTTGATCTAACATGCAAAAGGATATAAACATATCCAGTTGATGATATTTAGGTAGGAGTCCTTACACTCTCATGGCATTAAAATCTCCTTGCACGGCCACACAAATATGGCCACTTTATTGGGTACACTTGGCTAGTGGCAATAGGGACCTCCTTTTGCCTCCAGAACAGCTTGAATTCCTCACGGCATCGATTCATTAAGGCGCTAGAAACATTCCTTGGGGATCTCAGTCCTTGCTGACTCAATAGTGTCACTTCCTTATTAGGGTTAGGGTTAACTTGAACTGTCCAACGTTGCCAGTGTGCTATGACATCTCTCATCAATGAGGTGTTTTTTCCAACAGTACTGCCGCCGTCTGTTTTTTGTTTATTGCACCATTCTCAATAAATGCAAGACACTGTAGTGAGTGGAAATCCCAGGAGGAGGTTTCTGAGTCGCTGGAATTGGCATGTCTGGTGCCAATTATTATACCATGTTCACGTATCATGCCCATTCTAACATTTAGTCGAACACTAGCTGAACCCCTTGACCCTGTCTGGTTGCTTTATATACCAAAACACAGCCACATGACTCACTGTCTGGAGGACTGAGCTGTTTGTGAGTGTGTGTTTATATATTACAATAATATATATATGAAATCTATCAACATCACTGTGGCTGTCACCATAGCACACTGCCATAGCACAGCATGCTCTCTTACGTTCTGTTCATTTGCCATTTTAATTGCACCAGCATACCACACCCAATTTTTGTGGCATCTGGTGTCAACAATCCAGAATGACTGATAACATTTAAAAAATACAAAATGTCGTGTAATTTTCCAGTGTCTTGTCACAACTTGTACAGTAGGCTACACACAAATAAAAATGGTTAAAGTCTGAAACAAACAAAAAAGATCCTCACTGTTGTATTTCTCCATTCAAAGGTATGCTGCCTTCGAAAAAAAATGATTTCACTGACAAGGAAAACTAAAATTGGCTGTTGGAGATAGACCTCTCTCCAAGTTTTCAAGTAACAGCTTTGGTTACTTGGTTTCATTGTAAACATGTTAAAAAGCCACCTTCAGTTTAATGCATTCCAAGTATCTCAATCTACTGGTAATAGTAGCACTAGCAGCAATGGAAGTCCTAGCAGCAAGCTTTAGCGCCAGCTTGGTTGCCTCCTTAGCCACCTTTTAAATGGATGTAAACAAAGAAGAAAGCCTTATCCTCAGATGACTTTCCTTCAGGAAAGGGTTATATCTGTGCTATAACATTTAGATTATTGCAGATGTCTTTACTTAAGCCCTACTGACATATTCACTAGATTGCAGAAAGATACTTTCTGTTCAATCCAGAATTTATCAGTAAATATTTGGATTTGTTCCAAACATTGTTCTATTCTCTATTCTATGGTAAGACTATAATACCTCTATGACTGATAGAGAAGGCTGATGGTAAACTGCTAGCTGAGAAAGCTTCTTCTAAAAGTAATGCAATTAGCTGGACTGCCCTGTCACACTGGAGACTGAGGGGTCTGTCTCACACTTCAGCTTAAGCGGTGGCTCTGTGGCATCAGATGCAGATACATGGGAGGATGATTGAGGAGGTGTGGGTGTATCAAAGCCCTTATCCATCCTTCCATCTCCGTTCACTCTCTCATCCCCATGCCCTGGTGGGGACTCATGCGTGCGCATGTGCTTGGCCAGGTGGTCATTGCGCATAAACACTCTGGGGCATAAGGCACAGCTGAACTTCTTGGCACCAGTGTGCGTCTGTAGGTGGCGCTGCAGTTCATCAGAGCGAGTGAATCGCTTGCCACAGAAGAGCCAGTTGCAGACAAATGGCCGGTCCCCGCTGTGCCAGCGTAGGTGAGCCTTCAGGTGAGAGGTCTTGGCATAGGCTTTGCCACAACCTGGGATGTGGCAGTTGTGCATGTGCTTCCTCCTGCTGTCATCAGTGCTCTGACCCAGCTGTTCAGCATGAACACAATTAGGGCAGCGGCACATGGCCTGGCCGGCACCTCTGGATGAGGAGCGACGCTGGGGTTTTGGTCGGGCTGAGGCAGCACTCTCCTGTGGCTCTTCCAGGGAGAATGGTTCTTGCTGCAGCATTTCAGGACCCAGTGGCTCCATCTTGAACCCTTCCTGGGGGAAGAGGTGAGCAGAGTGGGAAGCTGGAGCCAGTTGAGCTGGAGGCAGGGTGCATAGCTGGGGTTCAGAGCCATAAGGCCCCAAAGAGGGTTGCAGTCCCATAGAGCTCCCTGAACCCACTGAAGGCAACCCTACACCCTGCCCAGGCTGCAGGTCCATCCAGCTGCCTGGTCCAGTGTGGAGGTCCCACCAAGAAGGGATATTCATGTCTTCTGAGCTGCCACTAGGTGGTGCTGTCCGTAGCCAGGGCTCGTAAGGGTGGGCCATGAGAGCAGTTGTTGCAGGTGCAAGGTTGATGATGAGGACTGCAGCTTCAAAGTGTTGTTCTTGTTCTATTGGGTAATGCTGAGAAAATTACCACATGGTGGGATGGTCATGCAGTGAAAAACCTGCGAAAAGAAAGAACAGACAGACTGTTATCCCTTCTATAAAATCCACTCAGCCTTTCTCACTTTCTTGCATTTTCTCTAAAAAAAATGTTGTCAGTGACTTCATTAAACCGCATGCAATGATTTTGAAGATGAGAGGTGTTGAGGTCATTTTTTTCAATCCAAAAGGTTTTGAAATGGCGTAAGAGCTGATGATCTCAACTTTTATGAATCTTATGAATCTGCAAGCATTTGAGCCTACCTACCACATTAAAATAACCAACCCCAAGCACACCTCCCTCATTGCCATGGATACCACAGTTCTCACGCTGCGTGGCCGTGGAGACAGAAGAGAGGGGGAGAGAGACGTGTCCAGACAGAAACCTGCCACATACATCCGCTGCCAGGTACTTCCCATGGAGGACAGTCAAAGACAAGCGCAAAGAAAACAACATCAGCGGCCCTGTGCAGAGGTGGAGGGAGATAAATGCTAGTGAGATGGGGGAGGAGAGCGAAGGGGAGTGTTGACAGGAGAGCAGTTTGGTAAAGGAAGAAGATCCAGGGAGGTATGGCTGCAGGCCAAAGTCTATTTGTACGTCTCTGAGGTTTGTGGAGATGAAGCTCGGCAGACAGGAGAACCTGTTTCTTTTATGAATCACACATGATTTACAACAACAGCCCTCCAGGCAAGTTCCAAAAAGAGCCCCGTAAAACGCCCCGCCTCTTACACACTGGTGGCATCAACAGTTGCAGACTGACGACATTCAGGAGCCTGAGAATAGGAGTGCAACAATAACAAGGGAACAATTGCTTTATGTATATAATTATGGCCACACGCTCCGAAACAGCATCCTGTCCCCAGCGCACTCCAGGTAGGCACAGTGCAACAGATCTGAACAGTATTATTCAGCATCCCACACAAAAGTTGGCTTGGATTCACAAAGCTGACAAAAAGCTTGTTAAAATTCAAAGAGTTGATGGAAATTTCTAACAAGAAGCTACAAACCTACAGGACTTGTGCCTTGCTCAAAACAACACCAACACCCCCACCACACCCCCATCCTCAAAGATCTACAATTATCTTTACTGCAGGAAACAATAAAGTAGCCTGAAACTTCAGAGGTTGGTATCTTGGTCTTGAGATCAAGGATGTGATATAATATCTGAGATAGCAAATTGTGTAAGGTCACCCAGAACTTAGAGGTCAAGCCCCAATGGAAGACATCCATGCTGTCTAATATCTACAACCATAAAACCAGGCAGAGCATGCAAATGGTTTATGTTCAACATGCGTCTGTCACTCTTGACATTGAAGGATCCCCTCAGTAAATCTCAATTTGTTGAGTCAATACAGACAGACCAACAGGATTATGACTAACGTTTGCTTCTCAAAGGTTCACAAACCCACTCCAAGAGATGCTTTCTACTTGAAATGATATCGTAAAGCAATTTGCTTGGAATTCCCTAATGAAAGGTCTTGTGTTAAAGGTCAAGCTGATTTATTTCATGTTGCCCTGGAGCCAGAGCTACTACTCTGTAATTTTTTGGGAATGCAAGTCAGACCCACAGTGGAACGGTCCCTCTTTTTCACTCCCCTCCACTCTAACATAACCATAAACAAACAAAGACGGCGGCATTCTCCTTCATTCACAAAAGTGCTGGTAGCACTCAGAGCTCCCAAGAGAAACAGCTGGCGTGGGGCCCCAGGGGACGGCAGCCAGGGAGGAGCAGGATGGTACAGAACGACAGTTCTCTGGTCATAAAACCTGCCCGACCAAGACCCATCACAGCCCCTGGTTTACAAGTCTGCCATCGGAGAGAGGCACGCAGAGGGTGAAACATCACCGGAGAGAAAGAGAAAATGTTCCTATTTGTGATAATTTGACTCAAGATAAGATAAGATAAGCACAGGTGCATTAAAAATGCAGTGTTTCTAAATTAAAGTTTTTCTTTTGATTTGATTTGATTTTTGATTGAGACTACTGACCAGGCTCAATTCAACAAAAGTTAACCCATTTTCAGATTCCTGACCTGCTAACTTACACTGTTTTATTGAGCCTACCTTATGTACCAGGTACTTGGGAAAACAAGCAAATGTTGATCCCATCCCACAACGCACCTCTAGTCTCATCCCAAACGCAAGGCCGTCCGTGGACACTCCAGACAGACCTGGGTCAAACAGCCATTGCAACTAATTCTTAGTGTTTGTTTTAACCTCCTGCACCAGATGGGTGTGGTTGACCTGCAACAATTCAATTAGTGTCAGGTAAGTTGTCAGGTAAATACTATCCCTACAGGTTAACAGGTTAAAACAAATACAAATAATTGTAAAAACTCTGACTCCAAATTTGTAATGATTATACACTAGGAGGACACACTGATGCTTCAATAATAAGCTGAAACAGTCAATTCACTGCATCTTTGAATTCAGAAACTGATGATGATGTGACCTGAAGTTACTAACATTTACCAACAGTCATCACAGTGGTAAGAGAGCATGAAGATAAATGTTAATTTTACCTAATAGTATTAAATATACAAAGATTTGAGAGCTGCTATCATCACCAGCCACTGTACAGAAGTATATTTTATATGATTATATATGATTATATATGAACTATGATTTTCTATTAAAGATGCATGCACGTACACAGAAACTGACCTCGCAAACCCGACATTTCTGAGAGTAAGTAACATAGTCATAGACTGTCCTTCAACAGTAATTCCTCCTTGAAAATGGTCAAGCGTTTATGATGTTTCCGTGTTTATGTCTATGTTTCAGTGGAGGTAGAGTGATTCGCGGACAAGATAGAAAGTCTTTCATTCCAAGATGAGACAATGACTATTTAAAATATCTGACACTTGTTCTTACAAATTAATTGTTGATACACATATAAATCTCTCTGTGAAATATTTTGAAGTTAGTCGCTAACTATTTTTAAAATAATTTTTATATTTTATTTTTTTAATTTTGCATTTAAAATAGTAATATATGGTCTTACAGGACCAGCTACATTTGAAATATTGAGCACCATCAGTTTTATTTCCCTAAAACAGATATAGCTTTTTTGAATTAAACCCTTCCTCTGCAAACAAACTTGATTCAAAAACTATTGACCTAACAGGATCAAACTGTCCAGTTTCCAGTGCGAAGTGCAGATTGATCCAACAGATTATTCAATGCACTTTCAAATAGATTTTTGCTCTGAATTTGGATTTAATGTATTAATCTACTTCAATTTGAATGTATTTTGTAGAATCGTTACTTGTTTGTATACATTTTTATTTTCCAGTCTTGACCACTAAGATTTGTATTGGGGACCTGGGGGAAGGTCTACTAAGGTCTATGCTAAAAACAAATCCGATTCACAATAGGATTATTATATGAGATGATTAGTGATTGAATGAAATGAACAGTAGCATTGTGGTTCTGGTAATAGGTTTAGGAATTCAACAACACTAGCCCATAATAATTATGACTGGATTAATTTTCCCCGTAGTTGGGGATTCTGCCTTCAGTGACACATTCATTTGATTTGAATTAAAAGATGACTGTTTTCCTTACATTTCTAACTTTGTAAACTTACACTAGGCTGCTTCACCTTGAAGTTGACCTGCCAGTAGGCCTGCTGAACATTTGTTACAATCATGAAAGCTGTCAGTTAAATCCCATCCACACTTTGATGTCATTACCAGCAAATCTAATATCTCAAATGTAATAACTCAATCAATCAGTTGTATTCAATATCAGTCTGCACAAAAATCTAAAAAATACAGTATACAAAAAGGATAAAAAATAAAGCTTTGGATAAAGCTTTGAAGTTGCAGGAGGTACAGCTTAGATAAGGCAGGCTGCAGCTTTCTAGGTCTCTTTTTTTAACAGAGTCAGAGATTGTTACTCTGTCCAATGTGACAAACTGGCAAATTTCGTCTCTCTCTTCAAATAAATTCACTGTAATATTCCTTTAATATTGTTATTTGGATTTTTAGTTTGTACTAATAGTGAGTTTATAGTGACTTTATGGTATTTATTTGTCTCCTATGATATCACTATAATATGTGTTATTCCTTTAGGACTGTATTTTGAATAGGATCCTTTTAAAATGTATTACAGGATTACTATTGTTATTATGAGAGTTAACCAAGATGCGCCCATCGACCTTGCCGTTTATAATTCAGATAAACGATACTATTCTGTAGTCTGGTATGCACAACACGAAACATAGTCTATACTACAGGGATGTAATAACTAATTTAAAGTATTTTGTTACCTGTTTGTCCTTTTGGCCGCGTGCTGCTGTTATTATCTTTTAGGAATAAATGTAACTCGCATGAAAAAATCTTGGAAGTGACTCAGCTCAATTCTGCTGCTTCTTCCCTTCGTCAAAAGATGCGCACAGAAAAATAATATCCTCATAGTTCATCTTATTTTCTCCATTGCACGCGGTCCAGGTGCTGCAATATTAACGTTTTGGCGCACAGGTAAACTGCATTCTCAGTAGTGACAAAGTTTATGATAGGCGGCGTATCTTGACTTCCTCAAGGCTCCACCCTCTGCTGGTGTCAGTCTTTCCTTTGAAGGTGGAAGGAGGCGAGGAAACCGCTCAGAAAACAGGAGGATCGATGGGAGAATCTGTCTGTCAAAGCTCCAAAAAAAGCCCGAGGTGGGGTCTGGGGACCACCAGGGATCCTTGAAGGGGTTCCAGGCTCAAAATAAGGAAGTTATTGCACTTTTATTGTCCTCACTAGAAGAAGGCACAATGAGATTATGTATATAAGGATGACTACTTTGTTTTTTTGTACTTTGGTTTCACTCTCCCCATCTACAGTTGTGCAATTCTGTATAAAGTCATATGTAACAACAAAACTCTTCTCAGATGGTGTTACTTAGGATACAATCTTATCAAAATGGGTTCAGTGGTCTAAAGGTTATGTATTTGGGGTCCTTGATGTGAAAAAGTCAAAGACCCTGGCTTAGAATATTAACAATATGGACACGCCTGTTGCATCAGGGGCAATTTTGTTTTTTCTAGATGTTTGAAAATTGCTGCAAAGAGTTGCCAGATATAACCTATGGCATTGGTGGGACACTTATGGCAATGGTTCTGTGTGTGTGCATGAGGATGAAATTGTACGCATTGTGTAACATTGCTCCTGTAACTTGGGCAGGTGGAGGCATAGAAGAGGGTTAGTTGAGACCTGGAAATCCTTTGATTGCTTACACTCCTGAGAGGTGGTTTAGCCCAGGCCAACGCAAAGGCCAAATACACACAAAACAACCTCTGTATGCGTCACTTCAGGTCATTGAAGATTTTGGTACATCACCTTTACTGCTTCAGGGTCATATTAAAAGCTATAGGCTTGACCAGTCTGCCCTCTGCTTTTCACACTTAATGGTCAATGAAAACTGTCTTATCAACCCTTATGAAACACTCTGGCCCCTTTAGTAACAGCACATATATACCCTGCCTGATAAGCGAAGAAACAAAATTCAAACTATACTGTGTCTAATATGACAATTGAACTGCTAAAAAACAGAAAAGGCACCAAATATTGAATCTATCCTAAGTTGTGAATATTGTAATATATCAGAGTGTAATGTATTGCAGTGGCCTTAAGTGTGCATCACACATTTAATAGTTTATCATCGTCTTCCTCTGAGGCGTTTTATTTTGTCTCCTCACAGAGTTAATTCCCTTCCTGTCACAGCATGTTGGTGGAGCAACTTCAAATCAACTGACAAACACAGACCACAGACAGACCGGCGGGAAGTGGGTTCATACTATCTCCACTCCCCTTTCTCTGAAGCAGCACTTTATAAATGGTGAGCTTGAACTGATTACATGATGGTGATATAATATATCCACAAGCCAATCAGCAAATATTGACAAAATATTGAATCAGCATGCGCCTTGGGGGATTTATAAAAACTGCATTTCCCTCAAGATATACAGAGCCGTCAAAAAAAACATGTCTATTGAGATTTATTGAAACGAAAATTACTTCCTAATCAGTCCGGTAAAAGCATCTTGCTTGACCAGCGGCTGTAAGACATCTGCTACCTTTTAGCCACATCAAAAATTATTACACTATTCACTCAGAAAGAATTGTCGTACTTCGACAAATTAGTTGCAGGCACAAATGTGACCATCCAATATTTTTGAAGTTGTTTTCTATCTTGAGCCCTTCACAAACTAAATGGAAACACTATGGAGGATGTGATCATCTGTGTTTCCTAAATACTGAGCACTGAATATGAGTTAGCAATTTTTTTCATAAAATGGACGTATAGCCTTTTTGAATGAAACCCTTCAACTCCTTTAGGGGTTTGATCTGCTGGTGTATTCTCAGTATAATGTACATGTACACATAGAGGAGATCAGGACTCTGACTTAAAGACCACACACCAAGGCTAAATGGTGTTTACCGATGCTTTTAAATAGTCATGCATGTTTCCTCATGGATACAATGCCGCACAATCTAAAAAAGACTGTTTAATAACATTTAATTACAGTGCAATTACAAGCGGGGGCTTACAAATTCTCCTAATGATTTAAATCTGTTTAGATAGCTTGTTTGACATTTTTCTGTCAGTGGTTGCATACTCTTTTTTTTCCAAGCTGAAGTGAAAAGGTAACAAAATATGATCAAGCTTTCAGAGATAATAATGAAACATTGATGTGTGAATATGGTGGTCTGCTGCTTTATTCTCATAATGATTTACTGCTGTGGTCAGGCTGTGGCAATATCTGTGAGATTCTCGGAGATCAACTATCTCCCTACAGGGCAGCACAAACCTTTGACCTTTAGGTATTTTATTTGTAGCCCCTTATAGAAATCCGTCCATGCAGCAGTGCTGAGGTTCAAAAGGTAAATGACCGGAGCAGGGAGACAAACTTGATCCATTTCAAAATAAACTCCTTATGGTTATTAATCTATCCAGATTATCTGTCTTTTTATCTTGTTGAAGCCAGTGTCATTTTACTGCACATGCTACCCACACTGTATAACTGCTTATTGTGATCTATTGTGCTTTTAATTATAGAGCAGCAGCGGGATCTTTTGGTTTGGTTTCTTTAATGGTCCGAAGAGATTATGTGAGACATCAGCCCGAAATCTCAAGCTTATGTGTCTGAGTATGTTTGTGTGTGTATAACTTAAGCTTTTTTTTGAAGGACACATGTTTTGTAAATAATGCTGCTACTAAATAAAGTTGGTTCTGATTCTGATGCTCTGGCCTCTTGCTGGGCTGGTTTTGCTCTTGTCCCACGGGAACTACACCGGTGTCCCAGACAAATCCTACTGCCAACACGCCAGCCTCCAGAGAGCTAGGCCAGCTAAAGCCTCACTTCCCCTCGGGAGGGGGGGAGGAAAAAAAATCAAAACAAAGTAAACAGTAAGCACCTAGTAGTCAACTTCCTTATCCTTGTTAATTATTCAAAATCCCAGAGGAGAGACCGGCCCACAGTTGTCTTCAGAGTCACTTTTTTTTCTCATACCTCACTCACCACAACGGCCCCCCCCTCTCCTCCTGCCTCCCCTTTCAACTTCAAACCCAGTCATTTCTGCAAGCTGCGCTTTGATTGTACCAAACACCTGTATTTTTCGAGGAGAGACTTCCTTGCGAGCCCCCGCCTCCCATCTTTGATTGTTAAACAGCAGTGGCGCCGTCATTACTGTCTGTGCGACTGATGCCGCCCAGCTTCCCCTCCCATCTTCCACCTCTGCCTTTTAACCGGAACTTTAATTGCTCAGAGAGAATTTGGATTACTTCATTTTGTCAAACAAATATTTCTTTTTTTGTGTGTGAAGATTTTGTTTATGAAGAGCAAGAGCAGAGCCAGAGAGTACTGAGGGCTGTACAACTTGAAATACCCTGCTAGATTTAGCTGATGAGTGTGCTTAGACAATCATTGCAAACTATCACTGATTTCCTACAGTTGTTGAAAACTATGAGCTGAGCAATCAGAACAGAAATGTTCTCTGACTTGTGATGAGCAAAGTGAACATTTTCAGCAGAGACTAAGAGCGCAAGGCTTGTAGCAGACAGATGGACAGCCCCCTCATACACACCACACAAACCCAGCTCACCAGTAATACCCCAGGAAGACAGACAGACAGACAGACACCGACACAAACACACACACCTTTGCAGCAGTAATACCATGCTTTATTAGACGGCCTCTCCTGCCATCCTGTCTTTCCCCCAGATTAATATCTTCTGGGCTCTCCACCAGCTGTTTCCGTCCCTTAACACCCCTTATCTTCCTCCCGCCGGCCCTCCGCTTCACATGGCAGGCTTACAAACTGGACCGCAGCGCCACAACGCCTGCATGTCTCTGGGAGAGGTTAAAGCAAGCTGTCTTCAGCTTAGCAGTGTGTGTGTGTGTGTGTGTGTGTGTGTGTGTGTGTGTCCGTGCGTTCACGCAGCAGCCCTAACAGCGGATCTCTGGGCCACATAGCTCAAACGATATCAGTGTTATAGTAGATGCAGTGTTGAGGAGTTTATGTAATGTTTGAACTTACATGGTTGTCCACCCACTTATTTACACCCAAACGAAGAAGAAACTCAGAGCCAGGCATACTTTTATATGTTTATTTGCTTTATGTGTCGTGTAGAAACTTTCCTGCCATTGGGTTTTGCCATTTTCTTTAACTTTAGTTGATCAGAGGAATTGTCTTCCACATGTAGAAAATATTTCATCACCCTGGCTGAATGACAAACGTGTTGTTAAATGTCACCATGGTGTTTTACAATGTAGCAATAAATACATACAAGAAATAAACATCACCATACCTCTTGCTTTACTTGATTTTATCAGTTTTATCAGTCATTTTAGACTTTATCGCTCAACACTGTGTTAAGTGTATGTTGTCAATGTGATTTGATATATAGATGCTTTGGCACGGTTTGTTTTCGACTTGTCTATTCAGTTTCACTCCGTCTGTGCTTGTGTTTGCGCTTGTGTGTGTGTTTGTGCGTACTGTATGTGCGAGGTCTTACTTGGGTGTGTCTGCCTTTGGCTCAGGTGGTGTTTACTTCTCATAGACTTTTTACTGTTGGGTGTTAGGGCAGACAGGATGTGCGACGGTTGTCAGCACGCTCCGGGAGATGAAAGGCCGGAGAGGGTGTGGAAGTAGCCAAGTGCTGCTCAGGAACAGGCTGTCTACTCAGAAATTTCTGAAGAATTCAAACTCGTAGCCTTCAGCATTTCTAGTGTGCCACAAGCGAACACCACTCACCACCACGACGCTTTGACATTCTCTCGCCCAAACAACTCAACACCCGCTACAAAGCTGGGCATAGCTGAGCACTTGTAGCGTCCAGGTGCTCAACAGAATCTTGAAACTTGGCCAAAAGTCAAATGTTCGGATTAGGTTAGCTGCCCGTGTGCTCAATTGATTGCATTATCAAACGAGATTGGGGTGACGTGACATTTTCTAGAATGGGGCCCCTGAATGTAGATATCGTAACTTAACCACAGCAGTCTGGTTTTGACGTTTACTGGCATACCAAGAAGGAGGTGTCATTGACTGCAATGCTGTTGGGCAGGTTTTCTGCATTGCTCTTTGAATTTACAGCAACCACTTCTACAACAGATTTTTAGCACAGGTGAAGGCAGCACACATTGGAGGGGGTCGCTGTCTGTCGGCTGCGTTATTGTGAAGTTGGCCTTCAATTATTGGTCTGGTTTCACTGCCAGGTTTGAATGGAAAGATGCATTTTGGTTTTCCAGTCATTGTAGTGTGACGAGCTTGGGGTGGGGGGCTTCTGGAGAGCCAGGAATTAGTCCTGCGCTCACCTGAAGTGTGATGGGTATAATTCAACTCAGGGATGGGAGACTCCCACTTGAAGAACTCATTGACATACCTGCTCTCACACAAGCAGTTCCTTCTAACACCCAAGCCAGGTTTCTACTAGGTGTTCAACCTGGTTTAATTACATTGAATAGTTACATCTGATCCTGTGAAGTGGTAAAAAGCAACGCTGTGAAGCAGTGCCAAAAACCATGACACCACGTGGGCTAAATGACAGAAATATGAAAGAAACTAGACTTCTGAAAACAAGATTTGCCTGCTATAGTAGCCTTGACTGTTACTCACTGATACTCTGATACTGATACTGATAAGTGTTGCCTGCTGGTTTGCACTTCTGCCAAACAACCAAGCAGGACCAAGACTGATTACAAGCCTAAATCATGACATACTGTGCACCTTCGGACTCGTTTGGCTAAACCGTGTGGGCTGTTTGCAGACAGTGAGTTGTGCTTGTGGGCAGACGAGACGAGACCTTTAAGTACAGACCTTTGGATTTTTTGGTCACGTGATACAGTATCGCTACAACCTGCCTTCTCCCCGCCAGCTGTCCGCTCTTGCGATTGAAAAGGTAACGTTTTCTCTAGCAGTATTACAGAATAGCAGTAGTTTACAGTAGCCCTGTCGCTCAACCTCTTGTAACGGCAAATGCCACACGCGTTTACACGAATTGACAGGCGTGTCGCTCTCTTTCGATCTGCAAAAAGGAAATGACAGTGTGCGTCGCATCGCTCCCCGACACAGGCCTTATCTCTATAATAATAAACCCTGATCAGACACGCTTCTCCAGAAAGACAACATCAGTGATCGCGCACTTTGGTCACATTATTTCCGGATTGAACGCGATACAGTATTGCAAATGCCGACAAGAGCGATTTACAGCAACGTGGCGGTCGGATTTGTGAAGATTATAGTTAATAAAGTGTTCTGCACAAGACTGCCTCCTAATCCCTGTGTGAAAGGGATGGGCAGTGCACCGGTTGAATCTGACTTTCTGAAAAACTGGATGGAGACTTCCTGTTGACATGCACAATATGGTCAAAGCCTCTAGATGTAAACTTACGCACTTTATTTGCTAACAAGGAAATTGCTTGGTCATGAAGAATAATTTGAATTGTCCTTTTTATATCATACTATAAGTGACTTGATTGAGTAAATATTTATTTTATACACTCTTATCATAGGTCTATTGTTAAATTACCTCCCGGAGAGTTAAAGTGAGACTTCAGACTGTGGCTCCTTTTTTTTTTTATCCACTTAACACTCAGGTATTTTTGTTTCTTCTATTTTCTAGGATGGCAGAGCCTCCCTTGTCATGTGACTGTTTTGTGTCCTTTCCCCCTGGCTCTCGCGATGACCATGTGATCTTTGGGAAAAACTCCGACCGTCCCCGGGATGAGGTCCAGGAGGTGGTCTACTCCCCTGCTGCCTCTCACCCAGCAGGCTCCATGGTGGAGGTAACCAACCCTGGACTGTAGATAGACTGTAGATCAGCGACTGACACTGTTTTTACTAAAACTGACAGGCATCAGCCATGGTAAAAAAAAAATTAAAAAAGTGGTTCTTATGCATCATTTGAACCTGACTTGACTGATATTTCAGGGTCTCATACAAGACAGAAAATTAACAAATTTATGTGGTATTGTTGTTACTCAATATGATTTTTCATTATAGCCATCTTGAGATCTAATTCTCGAAACTGAATTGTAAAAGGATTTTATTTAGAAATGCTCTTTCCTTTTAAAGTCTAGTATGCAGTAAATGTGAAATGTTTTAACCATAAGTCACTTTGCTGAAATCTCTTATTTGTGCTCATCTCAGTGCTTCATTATCAGTGGAATAATAGCAGACACTGATATATCTATGGAAGTCCATATTTTCTGATGATATTGGTGCATTGGTATATTGTCTGGGCCCTTAATGAAACATTTTCTGAATAGATATGTTAATTGGGTCTGAATTTAGATAACATACCATTTTTTATTTATGACAACAGGTTGTAATTTTGCTCTTTATTTACCACTGATGAGGAAAAAAAGACTCACTGCCACTAATCAGATTAGAATTACTAATTAACAATTTCGTACATCCTGGGCGATTAACACAATTTATAGTCCAACAGCGATACTAATATTTAAGCAATGCATATTGGGTAGTAGGGTGGCACGGTGGCTCAGTGGTTAGTACTGTCGCCTCTGTGTGTAGTTAGTATGTTCTCTCCATGTTTGCATGGGTTTCCTGGTGAATTGGAGACTCTAAGTTGCCTGTGTTAGATTGATTACCTTTCCAGGGTGTGCCAGTGCATGCTGGGATAGGCTCTGCCCCTGTGAGCCCATGAGAAAATGATTGAATGAATGAGTATTGCGTAGTAGATGGAATTTGGAAATATTTGCATATGATATAATGTGGTCTTAAAATCAACAACATTCTTTTCTTTTCTCTCTCCATCGGCAGTGCACGTACATCCAGATCCCCCAGGCAGAGCAGACTCATGCTGTTGTCCTGAGCAGGCCTGCCTGGTTGTGGGGAGCTGAGATGGGGGCCAATGAGCATGGAGTCTGCATTGGGAATGAAGCAGTCTGGACCCGTGAGCCTGTCACCCCGGGAGAGGCTCTGCTTGGCATGGACCTTGTCCGGTGAGCACCAAAAGCCTTTTAAATGCCCCACTGAACCCTATTATGAATGATAAACATGAATGAACCCTATTATGAATGATAAACCCAATTTTAGTAAATGCATTGTAAAATGCATTTGCATTTAGTAAAATGCAAGTTTAGCATTTACTGCATTTTAATTAAATAAGGTTTTGGATATTGAATATTGGATAGAAGAGTAAACTTCATACCCTCAGCCTTTGATCAAAAGGTTGTCTGTAGATAATCACAAACATGACGAATACATGTAAACTTCACTGTTCAAGTGAAGTCCTTATCTGTTCATCACTGTCTATAAAAAAGCACTCAGACGCTATGGAGCGTGGCCAACTGTAGTGCCTAACAAATGACGTTTCCTCAAGAACAATTAGATTTGGCGCACGTCAGGATTTCAAACAATCTCGAGGTATTTATGGTTTTGGCAAACGTTAACTGAAGAAACAAATTGGATTATTATGGAATTATACTTCTGATATGTAAAAGTATAAATACATTTCCTGGAAGCACCCTGAGGAAGGTGCAATGCTAAAACACATACTAAACCAGTATGGGTTTGTGATTGTCAGCTTGGGGCTGGAGCGTGGCGACAGTGCCTGGGGGGCACTGACAGTGATCACTGGCCTCCTGGAGCAGCACGGCCAGGGAGGGCCCTGCAGGGAGGACCCTGAGCCGTTCAGCTACCACAACACCTTCCTCCTGGTGGACCGGAACG